>JAQFZO010001136.1:0-17656 GCA_034695885.1 Geophilus flavus
AATAAAATTTATAGCGAAGTGTGATAAATTTAATCGTGCGATTAATCAGATAACATTAAGTAAACAGTATGAAATAAGGTTTAAAAATGTTTTTATCTAATATTTTTACTCCATTGATTTGAATATTTTCCCCCGAAATCAGTTTTTTTCCTCTAGTCGTACTTGATGCTGCCTGAGCGGGGGAAATATTGATTTTCTTCTCTACGCTGGGTGACAGATCAATAGTGAATCTTGCGACAAGTAGTGAGTGAGGGGAAACTTTTTTGTTTTATCTACGATAAATTTTATACGAAGAAAAAAAATGGAGAAAATGTTTTTTTCCACATACTCTTATAAAAAATTCTTAAGATTCCAAAAAATTGTGAAATTCCCGTTCGAATTTTAGTGATCAGATCATATTAATCCAACTTAATTTATTAACAAAAGCAAATTAAACTGCCTTGAAAAACAAGCAAACGAGATAATTCAAGATAAAAGCAGTTTAGTAAGGAAATTCGGCTAAAAAGCCAGTGACACGAGCGGTCAGAGATTTATTTTTCTCGCCGTGTAGTCTCCATCCTTTATTACATTAAAAAACGATACACAATGACGTCAAAATCAAAACTCAAATAAGTAGATACTCGGCCGCCATAGATTCCCAGCAGGCGCGATCGTTTGTGGCCGAGTTTCATGCGTATATCACGGCTGCGTCAGTCAGAAACCATCGAAGGCCTGTGCTTGAGGATCAAGAAGGTTGTTGAAGTGGTGGCTCTTTAGTTGTTGAAATTGAGGCCTCTCAAACCAGACTCAAAAGTGAAGAGAAACAAATCAAACCGAGACATGTCGCTTAATTAAGTAAGTAGCACGTTTAGTTACTTCTCGATCGAAACTTTTAAGTAGTTTCCTTACTTTTCCCTCCATCGTAACGACCCTGTCCCTTCCCATGGACAGTGCGGCCGGCCGGTCGGTCATGTTCGCACTTTTTAGGTATTTTTTCTAACGCATGAAGTCGAGGGAGAACTGAAAATTCAAACTTTGGAACTGTTTTTATGCTCTAACGAGTGTTCTGCAGGAATGTAAAGAAAAACCAGAAAAAAGATTTTTATTTTTTTTCAAAAAAAATTTAAATAATTTTTGTAAAAATATAACCGAAATCAGGTAACGTAAATCGAAAAAAATTGTTTTTCTTTAATTTTTGCCTTGTGAGTTGCTTTATTTCCTTTTTTTTCAAGAAGAAAATTTTAAATTTCCCAAGTTTTATTTTCCGCCACTACTTGCTGCTCTGGCATTTTATGGAGATTCGGGCTCGTCTATTCAACTTCGACAGGGGTAGGAAGGATAAAAAAAACTGAAAAACTTAAAAAAAATAAAATTCACAATCTTGAATCTTTAATCTCTCTTGAATTTTCATCCCCGAAACGTGTAGTAAAAGTAGTAAATCTAAGAAAACGTAACCAAAAATTCCTCCCGTTTTGTGATTTTCAATTTTTTGTAGTGGTTGCAATGTACTATTGACTGACTGTAGGTGGAGATGGAAAGCTTGTTGCTCAGCTCTTCCCTCAGCACAAAATGGACGCGGTTCACTTTAGACGGAGGAGCCGAAGCTAGGCCAGCTGAGTTAGGAACAAACATTTGGCTCTTTGCCAAAACTCTGAGCCTATCAAGTATGAGCTGTATCAGTATTGGGTGACGTCATGAATATACGTAGCTCGCTCGTTCGGCCTGGGCTTTGCTTTCACAGCTCCCTCTAGTTTCGGGTCATTTTAGTTGGAATTGCCTGCTTGCGCCATATTTCCTTGTGCCGAGGATTTGGATGGACCTCAGCGTGCGGCGACCAATTGAGCCGACATGCTGAGAGATCAAGTTCACCTTGACGAGTTTGGCTAAATAAGCAATTCGCATATAGGATTTGATCCCGACACAGGTTAGTAACAATTCGTCTGTGCCCGCTTTGCTTAGATCACCGTAGTTGTAACTAGTAATGTGGTTTGATTTTTTTTTATTTGACAGGATTTAAAACCCAAGTTGTTGATGTTGTGTTATAAAGTTTGTTAGTATCTACAAATGGTTTTTTTTTCTTTTTCGAAATTCGTTTGTACTTGTTTTTTTCTTTTTAGTTGTTTTTTTATAATAGTTTTTTTTGTTTGAATTATTCAATTTTTCAATTTTGTTAGTTGTTGACTCATCGCGAGCTCTACCAGGATCTATGATTCGTACTTGCATAGTCACAGTTACTAAATGATTTCTTCTGAAAACTTAGTTGGGTTTTTACCGTGTATTTTATCTGAGTGTTTCCAAGTTTTGTAACAAAAAAAAAATAAGAAAAAATTTTTTTTTAGAATTTGATCTTTTTTAAAAACAATCTTTGGGTGTAGTGTGTGTTTGTGTTTGTGTTTGAATGCGAATTATTTGTAAATTTGTTTTATTTTTTGATCGAAAAGTAAAAAATTAAACGCGAGTTTGTTGGATTTAGACGAAAAAGGCACGTTTGTAAATTTAATGTCTGGAAAAAAGTTTTTGCAGTGGAGTTGGAGTTAAAAATGACCATGGCCCATTTTAGGATTACATCAACTTGTGGAAGCAAAGAAGGAAAGCTTGACAGAATGTTTGGAAATTTTTTAGAACAAAAAAAAATTAGATAAAACAAAAATATATCTTTTTTACATAAAAAATATTAATAACCTAAAATAAAATAATATTCCAAAAAAGGTAAAAAAGTGACAGTAAAATTTTCAAGAAACTAAAAAAAATAAAATAACCATTATTAGTTAAACCAAGTAACGAAGCAGAGAGTTTTAAAACTTAAGTTATGTGATGTTTTCAACGTGTGCATTTCATGAAGTGAGGTTATGTGCTTGCATGTTTGCTGCAAGCTGACCTACTTACCTACTTGATAGTTTCCATCTTTTGCTAAAAACAAGAGGTAAAATACTATACGAAAAAAACAAAAACGCAAAACAGTGAGATGTATAAGAGATAAAATAAAAACCCGTAGAAAGTTTTAAAAAAAAAGTAAGAATAAAGTGGACTAAACAAACGTGTGCAATATGGAATCTAAAAGCGTCTATTTTTCTAAGACAAAACTGTTTTGTTTCATTTAAGGCCATTTCCTTGGGAGCAGTCAACCTGAACGACAGTAGTGGTCATTTGCATCATGATGCTGAGTCCAGGCCAACGCGGCATGAAACGAAAACTGGACGATGGCGAAGACGACGAGGAAGGAATCACGTCGCACGACCGCGAGTCGATTTTCACCATTTCGTTATGTAAGTTGAACCGGTACCGTCAAATTCCCGACCCGAGTTTGCGCCGGTCGGTGCTCATTTGCAACACGCTACGTCACATCGAGCGGGAAATGGAAAGTCGAGGCATACACTGCGCTTCGGTGACGGCAACTGCCGGTTTCCTACCGGCACTTCAGGCAGACAACAACATCACACTCGATCCACTGCCAATTCAAGTGAACGCCAACGCTTTCTTGAGTCCACAAGCGAGTACGTCGATACCTGTTGGGTGCCCGCAGCCGCCCGCTCAGTTGCAGTTGCAGTTGTCGGTGGAAAACGAATCGTCGTCGTCGTCTTCGAACCAACTTCAACCGATCGATCTACGGACTCCCACTCCTACGACATCATCATCATCATCATCTTCTTCATCAACATCAACGTCTCCTTCTCCTTCGTCTTACGAGAAAAACCTGAGCGAGTTGGACAATTTCGGTCGAAGCACGCCATTTCCCTCCAGTCTCGAGTCCGGTCCATGTCGAACAGATTCTTGTGGTGCCTTATGGAGTGAATCGGACGAGAGAAATGCGTCCAGTATTAGTTGGAGCACTGTACTTAATTTCAGCAGCCAAAACGAAACGGATTTTATTTCTGTGCATGCCAATACGCAGAACACTAGTACGACGACGAGTTTTACGAGTTGTCCTCCCACTTTGAGCTGCGATTCGTCGTGTAGCAGCACGAGCAGCGGTTCCTCAGGTGGTAGTGAAATTTTCGGAGACATTGATCTCTCTCTCTACGATTTCGATCTCCTTCCCTTATCCCCGCCCAACGTCAGGTTGACTCCACTCAGCGCGGAGGAGCTGCTCCGCTCTTTCCCCACCAACGAAAATGGAGTTTCTAGCAACGGTTGCTTCAAAAACGAGTTCCTCAGTGACGAATTAGATCACATTATGCACATATTAGTAGGAATGTGATTTTAAATTATTTTTTATTATTTAAAAAAAAAATTTTTTTTGTTTAATTTTTTTTTGTTTGGTTTGAATGTGAAATTCGGGACCAAAAGGGAGGGAAGGAAGGAAGGGGATGAGGAAATATTTTTTATAGATTGGTTTTTTAAACGGTTTGATGAGGAATTTTGAGTTTGTTTGATGGAAATGATGAAGTTTTTAAGAGCTTTTTACTGTTTGATTTTACGCTATTTATACAAACAACCTGAGAATTATCGAAACATGCAGTCTTTTTTTTTTTTTAATTTTATACTTTTTTTTAAAAAAGAAGAAAACTTTTACGACTTATTTATGACAAAATTGAAAAAACTGAATTAGGGAGAGACAAAATTGAAGTTCCTTAAAAACTAAAATGAATTTTTAAATTTTGATACACGATTCAAAACTCTGTGTAGCTATAAAGAAAAAAGGTGAAATTTATTCATCGGTCGGTTTATATTAAGAAATTTAGATAACTTTTATTCGATTGCATTCTGATCATTTTATTTTTATTTAATTTTTTTTTATAAAAACCAAAGCAGCATGGAATTTTTTTTTTTCCAAATCATTGTGAAATATTTCACATTCATTTCACATGATTTTGAAATTAGGGTTGGATAACTTGGAAATTAATTTCGATTTTGAAATTTTTTTTTTTTAATTTTGAAAATTTTCTATAAAAATTTAAATTTTTTCTCTTTTTTTTAAAGTTGGATGTGAAACTAGGAAAATGTTGCTTGATATGACTTCTCCCAGTCGAGTTATCTTCCTCTGGTTATTTAGTGATTAGACTTCCAATGGAATGACGTGTTTGGAAAACGGGCCTAAAATACAATTTTTATATGAGAAAGATTTTTTAATTTCTTTTTTTGTTTTTTGAGAATTAAGAAAAAGAGAGCAATATTTTAATATATTAAATTAAAAAGAAAAATACAAGATCTCTGATGGAACCATCTTCCTGCCATTAAGTAAAAAAAAAAAATATTTGGGGAAATATTAACGGATACTCAAATTACAGCGTAAAAGAATATTTTACAAAGATGATTTTGCGTATAATCATATTCAACTTATACATTCTGCTTGTGAACTGTGCAAAGAAGAAAAAAAATAATCATCTGTTGACAAGCCGTGTTTTATACTACTACAAATTTGAATGTGGAAATTGAAAGAGGAAATTGGAAAACAAAAAAAAATATATTAAAAATGAAAAAAATCTAAAAAAAAATATTGAGAAAAAAAAAATTCCACCACAATGCCTTCTTCGATGTTGCATACTAAGGGCCATTGACCAAAAAAGCAAATTTTGAAATCGATTCAGCAGAATTTACAATTTATGAATTTACAAATTGAAAAGAACAATGATAAAAAATAGGAAAAAAAAAAAGAAATTGTGAAAACATTTTACCGTCCATATTACACGATTCGGAAAACATTTAGCACCGTTTAAAAAGATTTTTTTTCTTCCCGTAATTTGGTCAGCCATCATACTCTTAACTCCTGCCAACTTTGTTACCGTGGCGAGGAAAATGAAAAGCGCCAGTTGCGTTGCCATCTGAGTTGTACAATTTTCCAAGGAGCAATAAGCTCACATTTTTTTGTCGCCCGGAAACTGCGCACTTTACACAACTACTATTATTACTTTTAATGAAATTTAAGAAACTAAAAAAAAAATAAAATGATAAAAAAAATTGCTTATTGTAACTCCAAAGATTTTTATGCCATAGATTCAAGCCTTCATCTAACTCCTGATCGATTTCTACTCAATAACAAGTTCAGATTATTATAAGATTTATTATGACAAAATATATTCTCAAAAATCAGCCAAAGTATTTTTTTTTCTATATATTTTAACTTTTTGCCTCTTTGGGTCTGGGTTTTATTTCAGGTTTTTCACACTCCCTCCTTTGTAACAGGGGGAGGATTAAAAGTGAAGGGTGGTTTCCTTTGGTTTGGTTGATGGCAACCTGTTTTCATCCCGAGTTTCATTCTTCTGATGGTGGAAACTCGAAACTTTTGCTCTGCCAATTTTTGAGGGAGGCACCAAATGTTTAAAAGTGTAAAAGGCTTGAAATTTATATTCGAAAATGGGTTCAAAGATGGGTGAAATCTGTTTTTTTTTTCCTTTTGATTTTTGTTTTTGACTAAAATCGAGCATTGTGGTAATTTTTTTTACAAAAATGACATGAAGGGAAATTCTGGTGTATTTATTCTACAAATTGTACATAATTTAAAAAAATGTAGATAAAGGAAGTTATCATGATTTATCTAATTTTATTATGTGTATTATAACTGTATATAAATTTGAAAGAAAGAAAAAAAGTTAAGAAAATGTGTTTTTTGATAAATTTTGGAATGACATTGGGCATTCTTTTGCATTGAATTTTTCGATTTTCTTTTATCTCTCAGTCTCAATGTGTAACAGGTTAATCAACCCTGTTTTTTCTGATTTTTAAATTTTTTCCATCATTTTAATCCCTTTTTTTGATAAATTTAGAAAATAGAAAATTTATTTTTAGATATATAAAAAAATAATTTTTTTCCTTTGGGATTGTTTTTGTTTTTTAAAAAAAGGATATTTATTTTAACCCAAAAGTTTGAACAGGAAACAAACTGAAATAATTTAAGTCACAGGTCATTCTTATTAGTAAAAAGGGCCGTAGGGCTAAGTTTACAGTCTAGTGCCCAGTCATGTTTATCAGCTGACTAAAAAAAAAAAAATTGCCTTAAGGTCACAACCAAAGTTTAGGGAGATTTTTACTATAAAAACACACTGTTACACAACTCACAACCCTTTCCCCACTGTTTTAATGCTCATTTGATTTTTATTAATACCTAAAAATTCAAAAAAACCAACGATTTTTTAAAAAGTTTTTCTACAAATTTTACACTGAGAGATGGAAAAAGAATGAAAAATTCAATCGAGAGAAATTATTATTTTCTTTTTTAATTACCATTAATTGGAATTGCAATTCCAAAATAATATAATTGAATTTTTAATGGAAGCCAATTTCTTATGATGGATTTCGAAAAGATGATGACGATAGGACGTTTTAGTATTGCGAAAAGATTTGTTTATTTTTAAGAAAATAAGAAATTCATAGGTCACAGTCCCTGCCAAACGAGCAACTTGTTATTGAACGTACTACACTAACACTACCATAACATAATTTATAAATTATGTACATGATGTATATCGTTTTATACAAGAGAAATTTAATTACCTGTTGCATATTAGCTGGTCTTTGAACCACGCAATAGATTTTTTCACCAAAATGACTAGTTTTATAAAATGGGGAGTAAAAAAATAAATAAATAAAAAAACAAAAAATGACTGTTACAAAGACGAATTAAGACTTAAAAACACGAAGGGCTTCTGTAGAAGTGTATTTTTTACAAAATGATGCGATTTGGTTTTGGTGTGTTGACATGTTCTTACAATTTAAAAATAAAAAATAATGTAAAGATTAAAATTTTTTTTTTTTTAAATGCGAGGTCTAAATAGTTGTTTTGTAAATGTATGGAAATATAGTTCAAGTGTAACAAACTGTTCTATTATTTTATTTGACCTCAAATCGATGCGGGATTTTGAAAAACAATTTTAAACTGTCTGTATTTATTAATGCCATTTAAATTGGCATTTAATTATTTTTTTTTCTTGGAGTAAATAGACGACTGAGATATCAGTGCGAGTTGATACCGTATCAGTAAGCAGGAAACATTTTTTTTCTAGTTAAAATGATGTATTTAAGTCAACATTGAGATTATTTGTGTAAAATTTTGATTTTTTTTTACGAAAATTGTTGTTAAAAATGAGAAAATTTCCGTTAAAACGGCCCCTATTGGCCATTTTGGTTTTTTTTTTTTTTTTTTAAAACTTGTAAGACATGTCAAAGAAGGAAATAGAATGGGACTTTAGCAATTGAAAAAAAAGGTGTAAAAAATTGATTATAATTATTTGTTTTTTTATAATTTTATTCGTAAGATTGTGCTCATTCGGTACGAAATTACGTACTTTATGAGAAATGGGATTTCCTACCTTTCCTAGTTTCGGTTTTTGTATTTGGAAATTTGGTAAATTTAATGTGTGTTTTTATGTTATGCAAAGAACAAATGAAAAGGTGAAGAAACGAATTTCTTCAACTTGTCTGTGATAATCCGAATTGTGGGAAATGAATTGAGACATTGAATCTAGTCTTGTCTTATAGGTTGTGTTTTGCTATGGATCTTGAGTTTACAAATACGGAAAGGTAGAGAAATTTCATTTTTATTTTTTTTATTTTCATTATTTTTTTGTCTTAACTATATCAGAATCAATACTGCCTTTGTACAAAAATTCACTGGAATTGATTTTTATTTTATTTTTTTCTGTTTTATTATTATTATTATTATTTTTAAACAAATCTACATACAAATATAAATCTATTTGCCATTTTGAAGGTTTAAACTTCAAAACTATTGCAAGTAAATTTTAACTTATATGTTTTAATGGAGATTTAAATTTGCATCAAATCAATTTTAATGTAGATTATTTATCCTTGTAATTTGTTTATATGAATGAAATATATAAAAACCATACTTTTAAAACATTTCACGGTGTGTTTTTAATTTTTATTTTTTTAAAAAATAAAAAGTTCTCCTTAAATTTGTGTTTATAGATGGCGACCTGCGAGTAATTTTCTGTGTTGAGAAAATTGCGCAGAAAATTGAAAAAAATGATAAATTTTGTGGAAAAGCAGTGAGAATATTCATAGAAGAAAACAACAAGTAAGTGATTGAGTTCTGTAGAATGTATCTAGCTAGTGTGAACATTATTGCCTCCATTTCATCGATTTTTTCCTACCACTTTGTGAATGCGCATGCGTCACTGATTGCAAAATTTACCTCACTGCACTGAGCCGTAGCTAGCTACTGACGCATTGTTGGAAAATTCAGTCATCGCTTTATTTTTAGTTTGGCTTGCACTCGAATATAAATCCCTGCGGAGTTAATAATTCTTTTTAAATATTCCATTTTTTTCTTATTCCTGCATAAAAATAATTTTTACATTTTTTTTGAAAAAAAAAAAACTTGAGATTTTTATTTTTAATTTTTTTTGCATCTATTAAATTCGATATTAATAATTCCAAGGGGATATTTTTAAAGTAAGTATGAAAATATACAGATTATTTAATGGACTTGGTTTCACCACGAAATAAAGTACACTAAATTTTTTCTGGAAACGTCTATCTCTTTCTTGTTGAAGGTCAAAGACTCGAGCGACACCGTGTGAGAGATTCCTTCACTCAAAGAAGTGAACTCATTTTTGTTTTTCGTCCAGGTTTTAACGTAACCCGTTGTGATAGTGGCAATGTGGCGTTATTTCCGGTGTTAAACGAACAATACTGATATCATCGTTGCATGTGGTTGCAGCATTCAAACACTGGCAATGAAATTGACATAGCAGGCCTATAAAAAAGACAAGACATTTTTTGTTGCTTATTAATAATTCGACTACGCCACACTTACAGGTAGTTTTGAAACATTAAAATCCGGAAAACATGTGTCATAATCATAATAATAACATTTGAATTTGTTTAAAGGTAAAAATGTCAAGTCTTACTTGTGTAAAGTGCGGTAGCAACGACATCGAAACGGATCCATCGAGAGGTGATTCTATTTGTAGGAAATGTGGATCCGTATTAGAAGAGGGTCTTATTGTATCCGAAGTACAATTCGAAGAATCTGCACATGGTAGAAGCAGAGCATTGGGACAATTTGTTACTGGCGATGGTAAAAAACGAAAAGTACATTCGAAGTCTGAATTTTTCATTTTATTAATTATTTTTTTGTTGTTTGTTTGGTGTTTAGGGAGGTTCCCATCAGGTATTGGTGGCTTTCATCATGGTCTAAACAGAGAGTCTAAAGCGGTTACTTTGCAACTCGGTATAATTTTTTCGAATTATTTATTTTTGTGAGTTACATTTATTTATTTGCATTTAAATTTATGCAGGACGAAGAGTATTAACTGAAATTTCTCATCCTTTACGTCTACAATCGAATATCGTCGATGAAGCATTTAGGATTTTCAAAGTTGCTGTGGATAAACGATTTACCAGAGGAAGGACTAGGAGTCATGTAGTCGCTGCTTGCGTATATATCGTGTGCCGTACAACTTCGGATCGACCGCGTATGCTTTTTTTTTTATGTTTTGCTTCCTAACATAACGAATTTAATTTCATGTTCGCTTAATATCGTCAGAATCAGACACACCGAATAGTACGAGATTAATTAATGGAGAACAACGTATGATTTTCTGTCTGCCCACTAACTTCCAAATGAATTTATTTTCCTCGTAAATAATAAATAATACCACTTTATTTTTTTTAAATAATCGTATCGTATAAATCTACATCTTCATCTTCATTTTATTCTGTAGTAAATTAAATTAAATTTGAAAAATAATTTCATATTTCTAGTCTGGGATCGAACCCACGACCCCACCATTACTGGTGGAACCGGAACCCGCTAGCCAGCCAGCCAGCCACCTAATCAATTAACCATATTACAAATACCATTACTATACAAACTTACTACTATATCTCCTTTAATATACTTATCATTCATAGAAAATTTATAAATTTACTCAACTAGCTATATATTATTTATGTATGTAAAAATATTTATTTTAATATTTTTTTTTTAAATATAGCTCCAATCATGCTATTAGACATCAGTGACATAATCCAGGTAATTAAACATTTTAGATCCCAATCTAAACCACGATTATAATTAAACACTATTCATTTATCAGGTGAACGTATATACTTTGGGCCACACTTACTTGGCATTATCGACCTTGTTAATGATCAACATCCCACCATCAGGTAAGTAAAATAAACGGATAGATAAATAGGATATAGGGTTTAGATAACATGAATATTTATTATTCTGGTGCAAGTTATACACATTGTGCAATAGGCGTAATGCAGTCGACTAAAGAAAGCTAAAAAGTAGCATAAAATCAAACATGATACCCCTCGAAACTTCTACATATACACACTTTGTATCTGTTGATGGTCAATACTATTCTCGTTAACAACTATCAATGGATTTGTACAGGTAGACAAATTCTCTAATTTGAGGTTATATACAGAAACTGCGTAATTGCATTGCAATTGTGACGGTAATGCTTCATTACAAGAATTTTATTCTATAATATTTGCATATTTTTTTATAATATATATATTTATATATTTTTTAAAACATTTGATTACATAAAAAAGTCAAACATACAGGGTTTTTAAATTTAAAATATTAAAAAAGAAAGAATGAAATAAGTTAGGAAAAAAAATTATCAAATATTTAAGTAAAATTTTTATTAAGTCATGTCAAAATTGAAAAGTGCAAACCGAAAACTAGATTAAATTAAAAAATATAAATAGAAAAAAAAAATGTATAATATAAAAGCGATTTTAAAAATGGGAAAAAGATGACCCAAACAAACAACAGGAAGAGGATTACAAAGCAAATAATCTCTCTCGTCGTCGAGTTTAGGCGCGATCAGTCTGTCGACTGAGAAGGTCCATAAAAAATTAATTCGGGGATTTGACCGCCTTGAACACCCGTCCCGTTAGTGCTGTCGGAAGAACTGGAATGTTACGTTACCGACGACCACTTCGCTCAAGCCTTCCTGGCCGAAGTAACTCAATTCGTTACCATCTAAAACGGCGGAAGCCGTGTAAAAAAGATCAGCCTCGACTTGGATCGGGTGTTCGAAATATACATGGAAAGTGTTGCTCGAGCCGTCGGAGAAAAACTTAGTATTATTCTCGGCCAACACTCTGCCCAACCTCTTTAACTCGATCTTAACCTTGTAATCCGCAGCCCCGCTGCTCGACCCGTACAAGCCAAAGCCAACGACAAAAATTCTCTTGTCCACACAGAATTGAATGCTGTCACAACGACCTCTATAGCGCCACTGGTTGCTGCGATAGGCTGACGACTGGAATCTGTGACAAACCTGTGCCTTAAGACCCGCACGCATCTTAGTAGGGAATGGCAACATTGGCTTGTTAGTTGCAGTGAAATGTAAGAAAATATCTGTAGTCTCCTGCAGCGTTAGGATACCTGATTGAGCAGCACCGTTTGCGAACTCTTCCAAAGTCATGGCAGGAATGCGAATCATGTAGAGCGCTCGACCCAGAACTTTGCGCTTGTTCTCCGAAGTCGGTTCCAAGTCCCTGCGAAAGCATTCGGCAGCCGCCCAGTTAAGGGCAGCCTCGAATAAGATCATCTCTTTAGCATTCACAGTTTCTTTAGCTAACACAGACTCGAGCAGTGTTTATGTCTATGTCAACAAACCCTTCCGACTTGAGCGCTATGGTATCTCCGCCTGCGCGTCGATCACTTCCCAACATCTCTGCATCAGTTCCGGCTCCTCCTCGAACAGGCAACTCTGACTCAGCAGCAAGCAAGCGTTCTTCGCCGTCAGACTCGTCTCTAAAAAAGTGACGCACGCTCGAGCCAAATGTGGAATTATGTATTTCTTAGCGGCGTATAGCGTTGCCAGAACCGTGTCTGCCTCTAGGTCTATTTCGTCGCAGTATAAGTACCTAAAAAAGTGAAAGGAAAAACAAAATTATGATAAAAAAAATGACATTTTTACAATTTAAGCTCGTAACTTGAGTAGAGCTAGAAAAGCTGCGGGTTCTACGTCAGGAATTTCGATGTCGCAGTTGTCGTCGGCTAAACCTCCGTAAAACATGGCATAAAATACTGAACTGCCGGTTGCTAGCACGTATTTGTGCGCGGGAATTCGTTGTGTGTTGCCTTTTGGGCCCGACCAGAAAATGCACATCGGCCATCAGCTCGTTACTGAACATCGCCGCGTTGCGCTCCCTTATGGTGGCTTTCGATGCCTGCCAGTTGGGGTCTAGGGTTTGATTGCCAGGGATGAAGGATAATCCCTTGGATATTGGTGGAGGACTTGCGGGACTGGGAAGAGTTATTTGTTGGATTATTTGAGGTGGTTGGTTCAAAGGTGCCATGGTCGTAACAGCTGAAAAGAAAATATTTTTGTTAATTTATATCGGATTTCATATTTTTTTTTTTTGCTCGAGAGAATAAGTCGTAAATGTTTGATGGGATAAAACAAGTTTAACGAGTTTTAAGAGAGATGATGGAAATGTTAGATGGTCGAATGGGGTTGATTAGTTGATAGGTTTGTTGCCTATTGAGATCTAGATTGTGCTAAACTTGCCAATTTATCTCGTTAAATGTCAGTGCGTTTTGGTGTTTAGTAAAAGGTTTCGGGATCTTACCATTGGCCCACGTTTTTGAAGATGCCAATGGCTGATGCTCTGGAGTGCGTTTAAGCATTTTTGCAGACATTGGTTTGGAAAAGCGAGGACAATGAACGAGAACGATTTCTTAACTACGCCAACATTTCAGGCGCGCCATTGTGGCCTATAAAGTATAAACATTTTTTTCCCAACATTCCGTTGGTGAGTTGCTCCAGCGACATCTAGTTGCAGCTTGCGTTATTGAAATACCAGATTTAATTTGAAAATATCTCAGTTTGATTTGATTTTCGTTTCTCGTTAAAAATTGATTTTAGAAAATTAGATTATTTAATTTTTATTTTTTTTGTTGACAAAAAAATTTAATTTTTATTCTTTATTTTCAGATCCATCTTTGTGCATACTCAGATTTGCTCATAAACTCGAGTTAGGAGATAAAACTCAAATAGTGTCGGAAACTGCTACTAGATTAGTTCATCGAATGAGTAAAGATTGGTTAAATACCGGTAGGAGACCGTCTGGATTATGTGGAGCCGGTATGTTTTTTTAAAAAAAAAATTCATAAAAAATTAATATAATAATTAAAAATTTTATTCCAGCGCTCCTAGTTGCAGCCAGAATGCATAATTTCTGTAGGACGACTAAAGACATAATAAAAATTGTTAAAGTGTGTGAGACGACTCTGAAAAAGAGATTAACCGAGTTTGGAGACACGCCGTCCGGTCGATTGACTTTACATGATTTTATGACGACTGATCTGAAAGAAGAAGAAGACCCACCTGCTTTTAAAGTGGCTAAACTTAAAGTAAAATTTAGCGCTGTTAGTTAATCCAAGGTCGATCGAGTGTGCCCCAAATTCCCATAAGACTGATGACGCACGCTATTCAATCGCCATGCAGTCCTGTATGGCGAAAGTATAGGTTTTCTTTTTTTTTTTTTATTTGCTAACAACCTTGTGCGCAAAATTATAAAAAAACGTCATATTGTATGTTTTTAGATTGTAAGCAAACAAAATATGATTTTTTTAAAATTTTAAAAAAATGTTCAAAAAACACCGGACGGTGAAACCTTATATACCGTACTCGATCGACCTTAAAATCAATACAAAACACTCACTAACGAATTGTTACCACTATTAGATGGAACAAGAAAATCTTAAAGATGTGGACAAAGAAATTGGAGAATTGCAGCGCGAAATCGACAAAGCTTTGCAAGAAACGCGAGCGAAAATGAAAGGACCATATGCAAAATATATGCAAGCCGGTAATAAAGACAAAAGAAAAATGTATTATGGGTGCAAAACAAATAATGTCATGATTATCGATAGATCCGGCAGAAGCTCAGGTTGAAGTGCAGGACGAAGATGGCGTCGTGAAGAAATTTATTCAGGAAGAAACTATAGTTTCGATCAATGCCTTTTTGCATGGTAGTGCGAACCAATGTGCTGGCACATCGGGATCGAGCGATGTTAGTGCTAAAAAAATAATGCGAGGAATAGGACCGACTACGGGGAGTCTCGGTCTAACTCAGTCGATCGCTGAATGCATGCGTATACCAGCGAAAGAACGTACGTAAGCAAATTAAATGGTTTATTATTTTTGTATTATTTACGAAGGCGTTTCTGTTTTTACAGCCGAAGTAGAAGAAGACGGTCAGTTGGATCTGACTGGAATTGACGATGATGAAATCGACTGCGTAAGATTTATTTTTTAAATTTTGATATTAAAAATTGAAGTTAAATGATTTTTTTGATTGCAGTATATTATGAACGAATCTGAATCTAAGATTAAAACTGATATTTGGAATGAATTGAATGCCGACTATCTGAAAGAACTGCAAAGTGAGCAAATTTATTTAAATAATGTATAACTTTACATGAAATTTATTATTGATTCTGTTATTTCCGCAGTAAAAGAGGAACGATTAGCTAGAGAGAGAGAAGAAAATGCAGGAAAACCTCAAAAAAAGGTACAGAAACTAGAGAAATTTTTTTTTAAAAATATTAATTTCATTACTTTGTTACTTCTAGAAACGGAAAGTTACTAGAAAACAACATGGCCCTTACAGCACTGCTGGGGAAGCGATGGAAAAAATGCTTCAAGAGAAGAAAATGTCCAATAAAATCAATTACGAGGTTCTTTATAATTTGGACAATAGCAATAAGGAATCTACTCCGAAAGTTCCGAAAAAACCCATTCCACAATTACAAAATACTCCTCTGGCCGACAAATTTGCAGCAATATTCAAACCGAGTTTCGATGCAAACATCTCCAGGCAATCTCCAATACAGAAATTACCTTCAGAAACAATCGAAACACCGTACGTCTTAATACTTCGTATCAAAAATTTCCTGTTATTAATCAATCATTAATTTTTCTATGATAGAACAAAACGGCCGTACGAAGAAATTGCTGAAGATGAGGTTCAAGTTGTAGAAACCGAAGATTATGTCGAAGATCAAGAGGAAGAAATTGGTAATACTACCTGCCGATTACAGAATTTCTAATGAGACTGCAGATTTTAAGATGGAGAAATACAAATTAATGACGTTTTATTTATGAATAGATAAAGATGAGGAAGAGGAAGAAGAGGAGGAGGAGGAAGATGTGTCGACAGATCCTGTGAATATGCTTGGAAGAACAATGGGTGAGTTGTCTCTTTAGTTCCACTTGCTGGAGAAACTTAAAAATTATTTGATTTCTTCAGATGACGCATACGACGACTACGACGATGATGGATATGCATATGATTGTGACGATTCATGACATTTTACAAATTGTTTATTGCTTCGGTATTTGAAATCAGTTTATTACGATTTTGATATTTTGGATGGATTTTTCAAATATTATTCGTTTTAATGGTTGCAATTAGCCCCTTTACATCGCTAACTGGACATTTGTAATTGTGTAAAAAAAAAATAATAATAATAATTATGCAATTAATGTTTGGCACTTGTTGACAAATTCCCTAATTATGCCTGGCAATTCAGGAGCGCGACATACGGTATATATTTATGACCATAACCATGATGTCCATCGAATTTATGAAAGGCACGTTTTTGCTTGGAGAATTTATGGAGGCTTCGTGGAGCTTGAAAAATAAATTTTAGGTTAGATCAGGGAAAAAATGTACAGTAAATTCTCGATTATCCGACATTATAACTTAATTAATGCTACATTAAATACTCAAACCATATGAAGAAGTAATATGGAAATATGAAATTATTTAATTTACAACCAAAAATAAATACAGATAAGTCCTGATTATTCGACCCTATGTTTACGACATTGATTTATCCGAAATACCCGGTCACAAAACAAACTTTAATCCCCAAATGTTTTCATTGACCAGGTTGAAACTCAATACTCGCACATTTGCTATGTATAATTACGTATTATTTGATTTTCCTTTTTCCAACCATCTGTCAGTCCGATGGATGAACATATCAGGTGAAATTGCGTAAAAAACAAAATTTTTGTTAAGGGGAAGAAAAAATTAAATTAATTTCTTAAGTGACTGCTTCTTACAATTTACCATTTACTGTTACTCACGTGAAAAATGCACACTGACCACTCATTAATTTCACTCATTAAAGATTTTTTCACTCGAGTCAAACACTTGTTTTCACTCGCATCCTGCACGAAATCTCTCACTTCTTTTCACGTGAGCTGAAAAATTTCATTTCATTCAGATGTGTAACAGATCTTGGTACCGTATAGCATCCTGTTTAATCTAATGACATCATCCACGCCTGATAATCAAGAGTTTACTGTAGTCACAATCACGTTTTACTTACTCGCTACCCAAGTGTAATTGGTATAACGCTATCATCTTCTGCATGTAACACTAATACTGGTACTGTGACACCTGAATTCTGAAACGAGGCACGAATGTCAGTTGTAATTTTAATGCTGTTAGAAAAGTACAAGACTTACGATTTATCACTTGCAAAAACTAAACTTTTTTCTATTCCATCCAAAATTAATTTATCAAAAAAAGGCATATATCTATAAATCATTCAGAGAAAATAAATAGAAATTAAATGTAAAATCAATCGAAAATCAACTCAAATCTAAACTAAACTTTGTTAAAGGATGATTTTTCACTTCATTCCTTAAATTATTAAAAGGTGATTCGAGAACTAATCCCAGAGGTTTTTCGCCCTTTATACACAGTTCCATTACCATTT
>JAQFZO010001137.1:0-17655 GCA_034695885.1 Geophilus flavus
ATTTTTTAGGTTTTCATTATTCAAAGAAGACTAGAAAGTGGCTAAAATTCAACAAGTGTATTAGGTGCTGTAGAATTATTTTCTAATATAATTTTTTAGGTCAGCATTAATTCAAAGACTTTAAAACAAAGCTATTTGGTTTATAGACAGCATTTTTGGCTGTTTTTTGCCAAAATAATTTCAAATTTGATGTTTTAATATTTTTCGTTTACAGTAAGATGAATTAACGGGCTTCCCTGCATAACGACTATACTCCGATGTCGATTTCGGCAACTCGCCACGCCCGTACGATTATGAAATGCGAAAAATCGTTTTCCCTGCCCTCGAGTTACCTAAGAAAATTAAAATTTTAATTTAATTTAATTTAATTCAATTTTCCTAATTTTTGCAAGGAAAATTTTCTCGTTTTTGTAATTTTGTAATTCTTTCGGTTTTGTAATTTTGTAATTCTTTCTATAAAAATTAATTAAAATAGTTGCGCTAATGAAATTATGAAAAAATTTATCAATATTTTCTACTTTAAGAATTTAAAAAATGGCTTCAAGTCTGCAATAACTCCATATAAATCCAAATTTCTTTAATAAATGATTTTTTTTATTTTTCAATTCATTTAATAATTCATTACGTATTACATTATTACATTACTTTATAATCTAAATACAGTTAATTCCTGTTTTATAAAATCATTGTACAGTAATTACATCAGACATTTTTCTCTGATGCCCAAAAGTCTCGGAAAAAAACAAGTAACAAACAATTGAAAAACCTAATCAAATATTTTCATTACCTAATACACCTGCTCAATTTCCACCAGGGTTACTGTGAGGGGAGGGGCTAAGACGTAGTAGGAGGAGACTAGAGAGAGGGAAAAAATATATAAATTCACTGAAGTTTATCACACTTTTCACCGCAAACATGCTCACGTTAGAGGATCTATACCAAGTTGGTTGTGTCTTCTATTTTGATGGAGTGTACTTTAATGATATAACTCACATTAACCTTCCATTTATCAATTCCAAAATGTTTTTTGATTATTTTATACCTTTGAAAGATTCCTTCAAGAATGATTATTTCAAAATAAATAAATATATTTTATTCAAAACATTTTGGTATACAATCATTATAATACAAAGCATTGAAAAAATCTACAGTCTTAATTAACTTGTCGACACATTTTGATCCTCTCCACATGCGGTCTCGTTTGTCCTCGATGATGGATGGATGATGGATGTTGGTGATGGGGGGGAGGCGGTGGCGCCATCTAGGATCCTGAAATAGAACTAGAAAACAAAAACACATGAGGGGAGGGAAAAAAATCCTTTCACACCAGTTCTACCTTTTTACTCTTGTCAATCATAACCCCTTACTCACCTGTCAGTCACTGGTCAAGCTGTCATACACCTGTCAACCTGTCACTCATCAATCAATCACCTGTCACCCATCAATCAAATGACAGGTGAGGGTGATAGAAATGTGGAAATTGTATTTTGTTTGAATAAAAGTGTGGCCATTTTTTCATTATAAAACAATATCATTGCTTTGTTGTTGTTCTCTTGGCTATGACAAACTCGTCGTACTCTTGATTTCCAACCATTCTTTACATGCTTTGGCTCTTATTTGTCGATGCACGGTAGTGTTAAAACTGCAATTTGTGAAAACTGGGAAATGATTCCTGAATGCGCGAAATAATACCTGTTTCAAGATCCACGACATTCCGGGCTGAGCCACTCGACTGGAGCGATTTGACTGAAACCACAGTGTGCCAGACAGACACGGGGAGGTGTAGAGGTAAAATATACATAATATTAGATGAGAGAATGAACTATGCTTTACATTAATTTATTAATTTTTAGACTTTTTAAAAAATAAAATAATTATTAAACTATTTTAGACCTCTTTCGTGTACAATTAGCAATCAAGCAAAAAAATGAATGTAAATTTCCAATTTTATTCTCACGTCATCTCGGAAACTAGTACAGAGTGGACGAGAATTAACAAAGATGGCTAGTTTCGCCACAATATTTCGGTGCCATGCAGTTCGCTGTATCAAATAACACTCTACACATTACGCCCGCAATCGGGACATTCGTAATCAGAACATTCTTACAATCAGAACACCCGCATCGTAAACTAGTCCTAAACTAGTTTCGACCAGTCTCCAGTCCTCTCAAACCTAATTTCATTTCTGGAAAATACGGTCGAGCGAAAGATTTTTATTTTTCTTGAGGTTTTCCCTTAATTTATATCCAAGCTATTCGTCCAAACAAACATCGAAAGCCGTTGCACCCGGTGTAGCTGTAATCAAGTCGATTTTCTCTCCGGTTTGTAACAAATAAGCGACGTGATGGTGATGATGATGGTGATGATGATGACGAGGAAGATCGGACGTAGAGACTATCAACGAGTTCGTGTAAGAGAAGAAATCGACGGCATCATACTTTATGTCGAGGTATTGGCAAATGTCCGTCACGGTCCAAGAGGAATTTGCGGTCTCGTAAAAAGTCAATATCACGGAATTGACTTCGTAAAAGTAAATTCGCACGTTTGTCCCAGCACCGAGATGTCTGCTGGGACAGTCGAAATATTTCCACAGACTGCTGTTCGGCGGATCGTAGAAATCAGTCTGATTTGTAATCGAATCGAAAACTGTCATGTGAGCTCTGTCCGTTTCCATGTAAAACTTACGATCGACCACCAACAACAAGCGCCTGCAGTTCACGATTGTCGGGTCCGTCAAGGAACTCCATTCGTCGGTTTGAAAATTATATCTGATAAAGCATTTGTTGGGGCTAGTAATTCTGAAAAACATTTCGTTTTCGTTCGCGGTCTCGTACACGATTTTGGTGCCGTCTTCGAGCTGAATCGACGTAAAGTGTTCCGGCGTGTAGGTGAAATTCACGCCGTTGCAGGTAGCCGCTCTCGTCATCATGGGTCGATGGCTGCACTCGTAGACAACTTCGCCGTCCGGTATGGAAATCTTTCGACTGCAATGCGTGAAACTGTCCGTCATTTGAAGCGTGCAAATCAGCGGATGCGGTTTGTTATTTTCCATCCAGCGTCCGACGATTGCATTCGCGAGCAAAAGTTTCAACTCCGTCCTTTCGGTGACAATTTTTCTTTTCAACAGATCCCTGATGTGAACGTCGCACAATCGCGAAAAATCGCAATTTGACAACAAGTCCGGAACGTCGTCCGCGTTGTCTTTCTCCCCGTTCTTCTTCGAGCCCCAATCTAGGATGAAATAGATCAGTCCGCCATATTTTCTATCGCTCAATTCCCTCGTCACGTCGCTCGAGATCAATATCCTCATCTCTTCGGGTGTGATCCGGGACGAATATTCGCAATTCGAAATTTCGCTCAAGTTGTTCACGATGAACGTCTCGGTGTTGCGAACGATTTCTCGACGATCGAAAAGATGCGATAACGACCACACGGTGAGACAATTACGCACGTCGATGTTGGCGACGAACGGTTTCCAATATTTGTCGAATAGTTTGAGCAACAGCAGGCGATTGGAGACGATCAATAAATCTTGAAACAATTCCATCGAGATTTCCGACGGATCCGGCAATTTTTGTCCGTACACGTATTTCACGACGATAGACATTATTTTGACGGATATGTCGGGAAATGAAACGGTGTTCGTTTTGGCTTCGATGCCGTTGATTCTAAACATGGCGTCGAAATAGTCGGAACGAGAAATCAAAAACGACTTGTGGGCACTCTCTTGTCCGTCTTTACACATCAGGGTGACACGTTTTTCGTCCTTTTTTTCCTGGGCATCCGTATAAAGTGAATTGAATATAATGGTAAATGTGTTTTTGAATTCGGCATTGGTGAGCGTCATCGCGTTATATTTCTTTCGACGAAGAGTAGACGTGTAAGACAATCTGCAATAGTATCAGCAGCAGTGGCAGCAACAGTGGCGACAACAGCGACAGCAGCATCAAATGACAACAGCAGTGGCAGCAGTTAGCGGACGACGTAACATTTGCTATAAATGAATGAAAGGGAGTCATCTTGAGAAGTCGATCGCTATTAAATTTGTCTGGAATAACTTATTTTTATTATTTCATTTTCATTTTTATTGTACGTACGTGACGCTTCTATGTCCTCGGTGTATGGGTGGGGCGGTGCAAATTGTTTCCGAATAAAGTGATAGTATAATGAAATTCGTAAAATTTTCAAAGTTACAATAAGTTAACAATGCAAGGAAATAATGCTTACTTTTCAGTTTGTCCGAATTGTATTCCGTACAATGACTTTCAGCCCGTATGATGAGCTACACGTTCGGGACTCTCCTTATTTAAGCTTTTCAGAGATACTATATGAAATCATAATTTAAATTAAAAAAAAAAAACAGCTAAACAATACATAAATTCATCATTGAACTGATTTATCAAATAATGTTTTAAAAAATTAAAAATAATTATTAAATTAATTTTTTTTTTAAATTCAAATACACGACAAGCTTTTTAAAAAATAATGAAATAACATTTACAGATTTCAGAATAATTACATGTAATAATCGCACATGGAAAGGGAAAAGTTTATTTCATCTCGGGCGTTCTTTGGATTAGACCCGTACGCCGACTTATTTGAAAATGCAAGTGCCCATTTAGTGTTCGATGCTGAGTTCATCTGGAGTGGCGAGTGGCCGCGGGAGATTGTTTTGCGGAAAATTGAAGCGGAAAATCGCATGTAAGTAGTCCAACTGGTTTGTCAAGCAACCATCTTTGAATGGGCTGCTCATAATGACGTCATGCTGTGAACTGGGGCTGCTTGCAATGACGTCATTTTCAAATTCTTTTATTCTTTCTTTACAACCTTGTTTCTGTCTCGTTTACGAAGCCCCTGTGAGGACACAATAACACTAGTATATACGGATAAGCATCGTACATACGGATGCACATAGGGACACAGTTCACTCACATACGGATACACATAGGGACACCCTTCACTCACATACGAATACACATAAGGATACACTTCACTCATACGGATACACATAGGGATACACTTCACTCACATAGGGATACACTTTCGGATACACATACGGATACACATAGGAACACACTTCACTCACATACGGATACACATAGGAACACACTTCACTCACATACGGATACACATACAGATACACATAGGAACACACTTCACTCACATACAGATACACTTACGGATACACATAGGGACACACTTCATTCAAATCTCATTGAATGAGATTCAATCGAGATTTCATGTGATTTACTGCGATTTAATAACTTTTGACGAGAAATTCCATCAATAAAAATAAATAAAGTAGCGAGATTCACTGAGTTTTCATGAGATTTACTGCGATTTCATGAGATTTGTGATTTAATCGCAGTAAATCACATGAAATCTCAATGAATCTCGCTACTTTATTTATTTCTAGTGATGGAATTTCTCGTCAAAAGTTATTAAATCGCAGTCAATCTCATGAAATCGGAGTAAATCTCTTGAAATCTCGATTGAATCTCACTTAATGAAATCTCGATTGAATCTCACTCAATGAAATCTCGATTGAATCTCACTCAATGAAGTGTATCCCTATGTGTATCCGTATGTGTATCCGTATGTGAATGTAGTGTGTCCCTATGTGTATCCGTATGTGAGTGAAGTGTGTCCCTATGTGTATCCGTAAGTGAATCCATATGAGTGATGCTCATCCGTATATACTTGTGTTATTGTGTCCTCACAGGGGGCTTCGTATGGGTTAGATTAGCAGGGAAAAACAAACAGCATCCAGTTACTGTGACGTCATTGTGAATAGTCCCGCTCGCAATGACGTCGTAGTCACCATCCTCATTTTCAAGATGGCAGCCTCTGAAGGCCACGGTACTGTACTGCTGCTTTTAACGCGACTTTATGCTTTGATTTTCTACAAAACTAACGCCCGCAGCCACTCGCCACCTAGCTAGTTTGACTCAGCATGTCAAACTGGGTCTACACGGCGATTGTTACAAAAATTGACGTACGTACGGCTCTAATCAAAAGAATTTACTTCATCCCTCCACGTATAGTGTTACAACTCGAGTCGCTTGGTAAATAAATAATCAAAGTTTTTTAAAAATAACAAATTTTTTTTATTCTAATCTTTTTTAAATATACGCGTAATTATTTTTACAATAGAATTTTTTTAATATGTAGGTAATTTTAATATTTCCC
Source organism: Geophilus flavus (assembly GCA_034695885.1). Classification (NCBI taxonomy): domain Eukaryota; kingdom Metazoa; phylum Arthropoda; class Chilopoda; order Geophilomorpha; family Geophilidae; genus Geophilus; species Geophilus flavus. The sequence goes on from JAQFZO010001137.1 coordinate 6,190, forward strand.
ATATATTTTTAGAAAAAAATTTTTTAACATGTAATTTTAACATTTTCCATATTTTTAATTTTTTTACTACCTTTTTCTTAAACTTTTTAAATTTGTACAAACTGTTCTTAAACTTTTAAAAATTAAGGAAAAAAAAAATGTTTCATTCTTCTTCTTCTTCATCATCCTCGTCAAGGTTGAATCAATTTGAATGACTTCAAATGGGTCAGGTGGCGGTAGTTGTGCTTTTGCAGCCGGAACAGGAACAGCCGGAGCAGGAACAGCTGTAGCAGGAACAGCTGTAGCATTTTGAGCGAAGAACGGCGCATGCTCGTTGAAGACGATAACTGGAATCGATGTCATCGCCAGCAACTGTCCTCCTCCGGCCACCAACTTCATTATTGTCGCGATAGCGTGGAGATATTGTGGCGGCATCGGCTGATCGGTGAAGGATAACCCCCGTTGCCTCGTGCCAGTCTGCATACGGGTACTGAGCGTTCGCGTTGTTTTCTCTCGGTACCAGAGCTCGACACAAAGGACAACAGGGGCCTGCTTGTGGTTCCAAAGAGTGGAATATACAGGCCCGATGATACACATGTCCACACCTCAAGAATGAGATGTAAGCACATGCATTCAACGGCTTCATGCATATCCCACATTCCCCCATCACTTCGTCACCGAACAATCCTATGCTGCGTGTTGAAGGGTATCGAGCCAATCGTTGATCTGTAAATAAACAAAAAGGTAATTTAATCAATGAACGGAGCATGCCTCGAGAACTCAGAAAGTCAAATTTCCGGTTTTTAATTTCGAGCCAAATTTCCATTTTTTAATTTCAGAGCGATAGTCTCTGAACAGTTTCTGTTGTCGTTTTTTTATTGCTCTAGAGACTGCTCGGAGTCGTCTCTATTGATTCAGGCTCTGGATTAGGGGCAAAGGGAGAATTTTCTATAATTTTCTTTTCTAAAATGGAATCAATGTAAAAAAAATAGCGGCCTCCGAGTGATAAATTATCAAATTTCGAGAAAACCAGAGTAAAAAACGGAATTTTTTTTTGGTTTTTGGTGTTTTTCACCAAATTTTCGGGAATTTCGTGCAGAAAGGTGTGGAAACACTAGTTGCAATCAAAAACTAAAACAAATTTGTATTTTAGTTGTGTTTGGGTGTCTTAGACGTCACTTGATCTCACATAAACTGAGAATTAAGAAAAACTAAAACAAATTTGTATTTTACTTGTGTTTCGTGTTCTAGACATCACTTGATCTCACATAAACTGAGAATTAATGCGAAATAAGTTACGCCTAAAACACAAATTTGTTTTACTTTTTGAATGTAGCGACTATTTTTTGTGTTTCTTTTTGTGACTTGTGGTTTCAAATACGTTGTAAATATTTCTGAGAATGTTTTCCCGTTTTTTTTTCTCTAGTTGTCGCATGGTTACAGACTATGGTCGCCATGGTTACAGTGGAAATACATTTTGAGAGATTTTTGTATAAATTACGTATTTTATTTCGGAAGATTTTCGGGAGATTTATAGATTTCTGGGATTTTGAAATATTTTTTATTGCATTTTTTTTTTACAGATTTAATGGATTTAGGAATTAAATATTTGAGATTTTTATGAGATTTTGACGAGGATTTTAATGAAGTTGTTCTGCTCTGGTCATGCGCCGATCGCCGTGCTCGGAGAATTAAACGAAAGAACCCAGAATCGTTCTTTCATCTACCCCTTCAATTGTTACAATAAACTGTTTAATTTTCACTCACTATAGTATACAAAACCTACGAAGCGAATAGTTTGCTGTACACCTGCCATGTTTGATACGGTGACCCAGACAGAACAGTGAAGTCACTTTCAACAGTTAGAAAAAATTACTTTTCTGAGTGAAATAAAATGCTTTTCGGCGTATTTAAGGTTTATTTTATTATTCCATCAAGTTTTTAGATTTTTTTATTAATTTTTCGGAAAGTTTTCAATTAAACTTAAACATTTTTACTAAACGTTATTGCTATATTTCATCAACAGGTGGCGTACGTCGACTATCCGAACCAAGTTTTTTCCTCTAAAGTCGAGTCTAAAGTGGGTTCTCATCATTACGCTCCGCCAAACTGGTTTCTCATTGAAATTGCGAGTGGTTTTTCGATAACATAGTAAACAAACTTTATTGTAAATTTTTATTAATTTTTCTGAAAGTTTTCAATTAAACTTAAACATTTTTACTAAACGTTATTACTATATTTCATCAACAGGTGGCGTACATCGACTACCCGAACCAAGTTTTTTCCTCTGAAGTGGATTTTCATCATTAATAAGAGACCAATGAGATTGCAAGTGGTTTTTCGATAACATAGTAAACAAACTTTATTGTAAATAGAATATAGAGTAAAAATAAAAATAAAAATTTGAAATAAACAAACACAAATTGATTTCCTATTTTTTTTATTTAAACCTCAAAATTCAAAATAGATTTATTAAAAAACTTGAAATTCAAATGCGATGATTATTCATATTCGAAATGGGCTTCTCCATTGTCATAATTGTCATCTGTGCATCGGGCTGGGCGGTAATCAAACTTCTCGTCATCAAATTCCAAATATGTCATCGAACGCACTTTAACAGATTTGGGAAAAAAAAGTCATCCAAGCAAGAATAATGGAATATATAACCACAACTCAATCGAGTTAAAGGAGAATTAAGCATGTGCATTCTATTACTTATGTGGATATCGTCGTTGTTATAAGAACAAAGTAACTGCTGGAAAAGTGTTGGAGTCTAACACATCAGGGTGACACGTTTTTCGTCTGTTTTTTTTTTCCTTGGTTTCCGTATAAAGTGAATTGAAGACAGCGGTAAAACGTGTTTTTTAGTTCGACATTGGTGAGCGTCATTACGTTATGAGATCTTTCTTCGGTCACGGATGTATACAGTACAGTAGGTAATTTGCGGTAGTAATTATCGCCAGCAGTGGCAGTAGCAGCAGTAGTGGCAGCAGCATCAAGAGCAGCAGCAGCGCATGATGACACATGTGCTATAAATGAATAAAAGGGGGCCATCTTGAGAAATCGCTATTAAATTTGAGTGGGATAACTTTTTTTTTACATTTTTATTGTAAATACGTAATGCGAAGGAGAAGAAAAAACTTTGTGGTCATTCCCTTTTCCATCCAAATTCTATGCCATCCAGTTAACTGAGATCCAGTTTAAATTTTCAGATAATATTTCAGTTATAATAATAACAACAAGGTAACAATGCAAAGAAATAATGCTTACTTTTCAATTTGTCCGAATTGTATCCTGTGCAACTTCAGCCCGTGTATGATAAACTTTTCAGAGATATATGAAATCATAATTTAAATAAAAAAATAACTATACTATACATAAATTCATTATTGAAATGATTTATCAAATAATGTTTTAAAAAATTAAAAATAATTATCAAATTAATTTTTTTTTTGAATTAAAATATACAATGAGCTTTTTTAAATTCTTTTTGAAACTTCCTCGTCGTGGTTTAAAGCGTGTATGCAATAGCATGTAAAATTTCAGTTAAAAAATTGTTCCTCCTGCTGCGAAAGAATAAAATTTTACGTGAAATAAACCCACGTAGCAATTTCGATGGAACGAGTACGGGTCCTGTATACCTTCTTCCCATTACTGAATCAAAGTACCCTCCTTTTTATTTTTTTATTAAAAGGTATTTTATTCCCCTCATTCTATACAGATGCATCGTTCCTTGAGCAATACAGGCGTTGTTCACTCAGTCATTCTTCAGTCATTTAAATCTTGTCAAAATCTCTACCTCTCAGCGCACGTCACACGCGTTTGAGAGTGCGGATGAGGAGGGTAGAGGGCAATGCTAGAGCCGATAGAATTTACTGATTTTCTCTCCTTTTCTCTCCACTTTCTGTTCTTTTTTTGTAGTGATGTGGAATGTCAACTTTGATCGGTTTCTTTTCATTTGTCATTGACCAATAACTCCTACGCAGTTGAAAAGCGTGCCCAGTACACTCATAGGTGTTAATGGGTGACCTTAACTTATATCGTATCTTTATATCTTTATTTCATTTTAGTTTTATTACTGAGGAATAGAATATGGAAAATGGAGTAATCAGCTCGTTATTTGCGTGTAAGCCATTTAAAGTTTTCAAGTTGAGATGATTTCAAATATAAATTCAAATAAATTAAATTGTGTACGGTACTGTAGTAAAAAAAATTTTTTTTTAATTTTTATATTATTTGTCGAATCATTATCGGATTAACACACCGGTAAACTATATTACGGAGCTGGTATTAATTTATTATTCATAGCTGTTCCGAAGAACGGGAAGGACTAGCAGAATGACGGAGTCAGTCGCCCGTGATTTGATGGGATGCATAGAGCGATCTAGATCGTGTTGGAGTCTAAGACAGCTTACGGTCGAAGCTGTAGCAACGAAACTGTGGCAAAACCTCTATAAAAAAATATGCAACCGAAAACGGGTCGACCGATTTTATCGATGTTGTGAAATTAACAAAATGCAGCAGCGGTTGTTGAATGATCTCGAAGGACTCGTACCCGGATCGCTCCTTTCGGATTTAAACGATGCACTTACGCGCAAAATGGGTCAAACACTCGACATGAATGATGTTTTTTACAGGCAGTATTTTTGCTGCCACGATGGAATAAACCAACCTCCATTTGATAAATTCGTCTGGAGGGGTCGAGGAACGTTAGACGTGGCGAAGACTAGCCATTCGTATTTTAAGGAAACAATCAAAAATGACTGCTTGACGAGAGCCTGTTATTTTGGATTAGATGACGATGTCACTTGTTTGTGGAAAGATAACGAAGAAACGCTGGAACGTTTGTGCAGATGGCGTCAAACGGATGCCATCTTCAATTATTGGAAATTATTCGTAGCGGGAGAAATAATTTCGCCCGACGTTCTGGCATCGACCATAGATTGTTGCATTGATACGGATCATTCAATTTTGATGGAATATTTGTGGCATAAGTTAGATCAAAGCGGACGTGATCGGGTAATTGAAAACTGGATTCGAACGATACAAAATCTAGACTCGACGCGAACAATAGTAAAATTTATTTGCACACACAAAAAAAAGAGACGAATTCCCTATTTTCTCTTGATTAATTCGAACCCATCGCAACTTTCATCCCTCGTGGAATCAAATGTAGTCGCGGTCTTCTCCTTGCTGGCACTTTCAACAGACGTTACGTCGCAGTTGTTTATGACGAACGCGATCAAACGCATGGTGGAATTTATAAACGAACATGAAAGACTGGTTTTTGTCGAACAGTTTGTGTCACATTCCATCACGCTAGCTTCGATATCGTTATACGAAGACGTTTTCATGCAGATATGGAATAGCAGCTCCCCGGGATGGAAATCGACGACGATTGGAAGTAAATCTTATATTTTTATACATTTGCTAGATTTGAATCAGAAAGGCAAATCCATCTTGATCAAACTGTTTAAATGTGTTACGAATGAAGCCAAATGTGAATTTCTACTGGACACGACGAATTTTATAGTGAAAAAGTTTTGTGATGAGTGTGAAATGATAGAAGAATTCCTCCAAGAAATGCATCTGACCGAAAACTTCGCCTCGTTGTTCAAGACGAGGCTCGTAGAGCACGCAACAAGGAATTTTATTCCTCAATTGATAGAGCGGAATTTATGTAATAGGTTTTTTAACTTTTGTAAAATGTCACTTTAACTTTTGTAAAATGTCGAATGTGAAAAAAAAAAATCAATGCAAGAGATTTTGTAAATAGAAATCCGGTATCATAAATATCAAAACACAATGAATTATAATCGAATCAAAACTTTATTGATTAAAATACACGAATTTTAAAATGGTGTGTCAAATGAGAATGAAACCAATTATGTTATTTCGCACCTAGAAGGAGCTCAAAAGGGCGGTGACATTTTATACATATTCACATACAATAATTGTTTTACAAACCGTGGATTTTAATATCAAATTAATTTTGCACCCTAAAGGAGAAAAAATGTATTGTGCTATAAATATTTGTTGATTGCTAATTGTATTAACGTACCAATAAACTATATTAAGTAGCTCGAATTAATTTTGTTACTCGAAGCGACCCGCAACAGTGGGATGTCAGAGTCGATCGTCCATGAATTGGTGAAATGTGTAGAGCAGTCTGGATCGTGTTGGAATCTAAGACAGCTCTCGGTTGAGGCGGTGGCGACGAGACTGTGGGAGACTCTCGATAAGAAAATTGGCAACTGTCGCGACGAAGCCGGATACAAATGGTTCGATGAATTTTATCGATGTTCTGAAATTAACAAAATACAAACGCTGATGTTAAATGACATGCAAGAACTCCTTCCCCGATCACTCATTTCGGATTTGGATGAAACGCTTACGCAAAAAATCCGTCGAATAGTCGATGTCAATGATGTTTTTGGGAAGAAATATTTTGCCAGCCACAGAGACGGACAGGCACGAATCAAAAAATACATCTGGACTTATCGAGGGATGATAGAAACAACGGCGACCAGTCGGTTATATTTTACGGGACCAACCGGCGAAAACTGCTTGGCAACGGCGTGTTACTTTGGTTTGGACGATGAGGTGACTCGCCTGTGGGAAGTTGGTGAAATATGGCTGGAACGTTTTTGTGGTTCGCGCGAAGAAGAAGACATCTTCAATTATTGGAAATTATTCGTTGCCGTGGAAATAATTTTGTCCGATGTCGTGATACGGACTATTGATTGTTGCATCCATTCGAATCGTTTACTTTTAATGGAATATTTGTGGCATAAACTGGACCAAAACGGACGCGATCGAGTAATTGAAAACTGGATTCAAACAATGAAAAATCTAAACTCGATGCAAACAACGAGAAATATTATTTTTGTGCGTCAAACAACGAGGAAAATTCATTATTTCCTCTTGATTAATTCAAAACCATCGCAACTTGTGTCCCTCGTGGAATCAAATGTATTAGCAGTATTCTATTTGCTAGCACTTTCGACAGATATACCTTCAAAGTTGTTGATGCCCACAATTCAGCGCTTGTCCGAGTTTATAGTCGAATGCGAAAGACTGGAGCCCATCAGGCAGTTCGTGTTACTTTCCTGCGAGGTGGCATCGATTTCGTTATACGAGGATGTTTTTATGGTTTTGTGGAATTTCGGTTCCGCCGAATGGAAATCGACGACGATCAGACATCATTCTTTTTATTTTATACGTTTATTGGCTCTGGGTCATCGAGGTAAATCCTTCTTAATCACATTGGTTAAACGTGCGACGAAGGAAGCAAAAATAGAATTTTTACTGAGTGAGATGGCTTATATAATGAAAAAAATTTGTACCGATCGTGGAACGATAGAAGAATTTTTCGCGGAAATCCAGCTGACCGAAGACTCGAACTCGTTGTTCAAAAGGAGACTCGCCGAGCACGCGATAAAGGGTTTTATTCCTTTTTTGATTCACCAGAATGTATACAAATGGTTTTTTAAATTTTGTAATTTACCGTGGAAAACAATGAAGCGGATGAAAAATGAACTACTTTCTCTCGCAAAAAGCAAATCAAATGATTTTACTCAACCGAGAAATTCATCGATTCAAATCAATGAATTTATTAAATGGTGTTCTGAGTCAGAATAAGATCGACGGTTGAAAATTATTTAAACGCTCGACGGATTCTCCTCTAGATTAGTTAAAAAAAATTTTTTTATTTGTTTGCTTCCACTCGGTCTTTAGAGTTTATGTAATAACTTGTCATTGTCTCATTTACTACACATTTTCTATTTTCTGCGAGTTTATTTTTATTGAAATATTAAATAAAATAAAAACAACATATCCCCAGATTGAAAAACATAATAAAAAACAAATTGAATTTCGTATTTTATTTTTCACACTTTTGCATGTAAACTCATCCGAGCTTTATCTCTTCGTGACTCCCGCCAGTGTCGTCGTCGCGAGAAAAAGTCAATGTTAAAGTTAATAGGACCAACCTTAAAGTTAATAGGACCAACCGGTAGCCGTCCATTTTATTTTCTCATTTATTCATTTCTCTCCTCTCGTCTCCATTATATAAGCAGGTGATTGATCACTTCACGGTGGTATGACCGGGAGAATGTATTTGAAAATAAAATCAATTTTAAAAGCTACGGGGGAAAAAAAAACAAAGGTACCGTATTATACTATATATAAATGTAACACAGTACAATATAAGGATGAAAAATATTTGTCAATTGCGTTATATTCGTTATTCAAAGCGACGCGCGACTTACAGCAGGATGGCAGAGTCTATCGCTCCTGATTTGATGAATTGTATAGAGCAGTCCAGATCGTGCTGGAGCCTCAAACAACTTTCTATCGAAGCCGTAACAGTGAGACTGTGGAACACCCTCGACAAGAAAATTGGTGATTGTTGTGACAAAATTGGACTAAAATGGTACGAGCCAGTTTTTCGATGTGCCGAGATTAACAAAATACAAAAGTTGATGTTAGATGATCTACGAGAATTCCTTCCCCTAACACTCGTTTCGGACCTGGACGAGGCACTCACGCACAAAATCGGTCAAGTAGTTGATGCTAATGATGTTTTGTACGCGGATTATTTTGAGAACCACATGTTCAAACGAACTCAAATCAAGAAATACATCTGGACGCATCGAGGGGTAATAGATATACCGAAGACTAGTCGGTTATATTTCGAGAAACTAGTTGATAAAAACGACTTGAAGTGGGCTTGCTATTTTGGTTTGGACGACGAGGTAGCTCGTCTATGGGTAGCTGGTGAAATGTCGCTGAATCGTTTTTGCGATTGGAGTGCAGAACGTGACATCTTTAATTATTGGGAATTGTTTGTAACTGGAGAAGTAATTTCGCTCGATGTTATGACGCGGGCTATTAATTGTTGCATCGCTTCGGGTCATCCAATTTTAATGAAATATTTGTGGAAAAAATTCGATCAGCACGAACGTGATCGTGTAGTCGAAACCTGGATTCAAACGATAAAAAATCTAAACTCGAGTCAAACAATACAGAAGCTTGTTTTTGCACGTAAAAGAAAAAAACAAGTTCATTATTTCCTCTTGACTAATTCAAAACCATCGCAACTTTTGCTTCTTGTAGAATCGAATGTATTCGCCGTCTGCGCTTTGCTGGCACTTTCAACGGGCGTATCATCAAAGATATTTGCGATGCCCTTGTTCGGACGCTTGTCGAAGTTTATAACAGAAGACGAAAGGCTGGAGCTCATCAAAAAGTTTATAATACTTTCCTTGGAGGTGACATCGGTGTCGTCATACGAGGATGTTTTTATGACGTTTTGGAATAGCGGCTCCGACGAATGGAAATCGACGACAATCCAGAGCAGTTCTTATCTTTTTATACGTTTGTTAGATTTGGGTCGTAGAGGTAAATCCTTCTTAGTCACATTAGTCAAACGTGCGACGAAAGAAGCGAAAAAAGAATTTTTACTGAATGAGATGACCTATATAGTGAAAAAGTTTTGTGCCGAGTGTGGAACGATAGAAGAATTTCTCGCGGAAATCCAGCTGACCGAAGACTTTAACTCGTTGTTCAAAAGGAGACTCACCCGGCACGCAATGAATAATTGTATTCCTCATCTGATAGAACTAAATTTGTACAGACAGTTTTTCAAATTTTGTAATATATCGAATGAGGAAATGAATCAAATTAAAATTGAATTCGGATCTCTCGTAAATACGAAAACGAGGGAATTTAATCGAACCAGAATTTCATTGATTCAAATGTATGGATTTGTAAAATGGTGTTCTGGGTTAGACTGAGATCAATTGCAACAAACGCGTGTGTGTGTGTGTGTGACATGTGTTTCTCACCGAGTGTTTGTAAAGAGTTTTATTTAGTTATAGAATAATAAATACCAGTAGCATTTTACATAATTTCACTCGAGTTTGTCCGCGTTGTAGTAGTAGCATTCTGGGGGACCGGAAGTGACCCCTGACCCCTGGCGGCCATTTTTCAAGGTCACTTCCGACCCGCCTCCAAACCAGGAAGTCATTTCCGCGTTCCCGGGGGTGCATTTCCGGGTTTTCCGGGTCAACTTCCGGTCTGAGGGCGTGGCACTTCCGGCCAATGAACCGGGCGTGGCGAGGCCGTCAGAACGACGCGTCGCGTTTCCGGATACGACCCGCCCGAGAAAAGTTGGGGTTTTTGCCCCCCGCATCAAAGAGAGGGAGAGGGGGTTTAGCCACTTCCGGAAGTTGACGTCGTACGAACTCGAGATTGACATTTTTGGAATCAGCGCGAAAAGGCGGTTCCGGGGATATGTCGGAACACGTTGACAAATACCTTTCGTCAAACCATTGTTGTCGGTCGTTTAACAATGTTGAAAACAGGGCCGCCATCGAGTTCACGACCGGTGGAAAAAAAAGCGAGCGCAGCGAGTGTTTGTCCAGCGTCGTGGAGGGAGATGGGAGGGCGAGATTGTGGAAACCGGAAGTGGATGCAACAATGTTTTTTTTTCAGCGGTAAAAAAAAGGTAAGGTAAAGGTAAAGGTAAGGTAAGGTAAGGTAAGGTAAAAAGGTAAGTGGTAAAAAAGGTAAAGGTGAGTAATTTTTTCTCTTTTTTCAGGTTTTCCATGGATTTTGTCTGTTTCTGTCTTCTCTTAACCCTTTCTCTCTCGCGAATTAAAAAAAAAATGTCATTTGGTGGGTTCGATTCCCGCCCGGTGCTCCCCATGGGAATTCAGCATTGTCGTGGCCGTGAATGATGTTTGCTTTTTTTGCGAGAGAGAGAGAAAAATTTTCCATAAAAAAATTAAAACTTAACCCTTTTTTCCAGCAACGTGCGTAACATTCCCTTTAAGTTTTTGGTTTAATAATAAAAAATTTTTTTGTGTTTTGTTGTAAAATGTAAGAAAGTGTTAACAATAAATTTTTTTGTAGGAAAACCACCACCAGCGCACCACACCCACTCCTGCCCACGAGTGATGACGACATCATCTTTAACACGAAGAAACAAAAGTGTTGGAATTTTTATTTTTTTGTATGTTGGAAACGAAAATTTTTTCGATTTAATAAAAAAGTGTAAATTTGTAATTTTGCGCGTTTTTTTGAAAATTTAATAAAAAAATAAAATTAAACTTTTTGCGTCATTTCCATTCTTTTATCCAAAAAAAATCACATAAATGTTTTAATTTCAACCGACCGGGGGTTGTCACATTTTGCTCGCAAAATGTGGGCAATCGCACCCACTCCGTAGGGGCGGTTGTCGCAACAACCCCTCCAGTCGTTTACCACTTATCATTTTTCCCAAAAACATGTCGAGTATGTCTCACCCACGTTTCGTAGACCGCTCACTAGATGGCGCACGGATTTGTTGACATTCCACAGGTAGCGTCTACTAGTCTGGGCTCGAATTTCGAGTCATGCTTTCCCCCACAGTTTTTTGAAAAATAAAATAAAATAAATAATTATATTGAATAATAATGCGAGAAAAAAAAGTCAATTTCCCGT
>JAQFZO010001138.1:0-17637 GCA_034695885.1 Geophilus flavus
TTTTTTTTATTTTAATTTTTTATTCGACTATTTCAGGTGGAATGGCTCATGGACCACGTGGACCAAAATCGTATTTTTACATGTTACCCTTTTATACGCGCATCCATGGATTGATTTCAGCTTTATCGTGTAAAATGGCGCAAGATGATCTGTATATTGTAGATTCTTTGGAAATTCCAACGGACGAAAAAAATGTAAAATAAAAAAAAAGATAATTTATCGAAAATTATTTATAAAAATATTAATTTTGCATTTTATTAATAGTATTTAGAAAATCTTGCTAATGAACGACATTGGGAGACTTCTATTTTATTTGTCGACGAGTAAGTCTTGAATTTATTCAATTTTATTCGTGTTATTTTATTTTTTATTCTAATTTTATTTTAGCACCGATATTATGCCAAGGAATTTGTCCATTGCAACTAACGAAATTTCACATTACAACCTTATGCCCGTTTACGGTAAGTTTTTCGAATTTTTCTAAATTTCTTTTATAAAAATTCGAATTAATTTTTAGGGTTAAATGTATGGAGCATCTTAAAACACGAAACACTCGTTTTAACACTAGCAGCGGTGGAACGAATTGAAGAACGAATTTTATTCAATCTAAATCGAACAGATGCGAGCGAAGTATTGCGACCTTTTAGTTACGATAATCTACCACGGCCACCTAACATTTAAACTTTTTCATAATGTTCATTTATTCAATATTAAAAAACGAAATAAAATAAATAAAAATAAAACAATTGATACACATTTAATTCACTTTCAAGACAATTTTTTTAGGTTTTACCAAAAGTAATATGCAAAATGACAAAAGCGTAAAAAGTTTTTTTTTCTTGTAAATTTCAAATTACTTCGTGATTATAAAAAAAAAATTCATGGTTTCCTGTTTCTGGCTCTTTCGATAGCATCCTTCCGTTTCAATGCCTAAAATTGACGGAAATATATTTTAAAATCTCGAATTTTTGACATTTTGATGAATTAATTTACATAAACTTCCACTTCCGGAACTTTTCGAGTCAACAGTAATGCTCGGATGCACCACCGTAGTTCCTGATCTGACGCCTCTCCAGGAATTCGACAATTGTTCCACATTCGTCTGTACATGTCGTAACGTTGGTGGGGATTTGTCTTTTTCAGCGGACGGTATGGCTGGCCATTCATAAATGACTTCGGCAGGTATCTTATGAACTCGTCGTAATAAATATTAGCTTGAGCTCGCTTTCTTGCTGTCGTCGAACTCACACTTGACCGTTGCGAGGCTTGCTTTTTACACACAACAGCACCAACTATGGGGCAGTCTCGACCCCAAGTAAGGTCACGACGACGTGAAGATGCTGGTTCACTCTCACTATCATCCAGTGGCAAAGAAGAAACACGGTCACTCAAAAGAGTCATGTCAGTGTCAGTATCAGTTGGTTCTTCGCAAATAATTGGTTCGCCTCGAAAATGTCGAACAACTTTACGTCGATGCCACCTGGGACTCCTGGAGCGGGTTGAATCAGTAGAGTGAGGACTAGGAGTCCGGCCTCTCGGAGGCCAACCATAATCATCCATCTCCTGCTGGCGGTGTTTACCTTCCCTGGCACTCTCGCTTCCCAAATTTTTCCGAGGCGCTGTTTTGTACGATGAAAATGGCTCTTTTGTCGGTTTCCGTGATGACTTTTTCTTTCCGTCTTCTGTTGCATCATCAGTTTTGTTGGCAGTAGAATGTTTAGGCTTTTTCTTTTTATCCTGTTCGAACCAAATCAACTTCTCCAAATCTGCTTTGAATAATCGAAGTTGATAATCTGGAATATTAGTGTAACCCAACGCTTCCAGCTGAACACGAATTTCGTCGTCCGTGAACGGGCCTTCAAAATCTCCTTCAGCTGGGGATTCGGCATGCTGTTGTTCTTTTTCTTCCAAAGAAAAATGTCCACTGGCTCCACTTTCCACTTTAACTTCGTCCTCTTCTTCCGACATTCTTAGCAAATTGTTAATTTGAATTTGAATTTTCTTTGGTCCTCTTAATTGGATATTTTTATGAATCGATCGGATAATAAATTGCCATTTCTTTCAACTAACTCTGCTCAGTTAGAATTTCTTCGGATTTGGACGGAAAAGAGTCAAACAGTTACCGTTTGTTGGTTGTTGATATTTGGAAACGTTTGAATGCGCACCGCCATGCAGGAGAACAAATGCGGGACTGCTTTTTCAACGATATTTCCGAATCGGAATAATAAATTTAACAAATCAAGTTGTAAAAATAAAAATAAACTAGAATAAAATATTATAACATTTTTTACATAAATTACATTATTAATAATTCGATAATTTAAGAAATTTAATTTAAAGGGTCGAATGATCACGTGAGTTTATTTAACATCAACAACACGGGCACATGATATAAAGGATTGAAAAGAATGATAATTCTGTCAGAATTTTATCAGCTGCAGTTAGTCTGGTGACAACACTCTACTCCAAATGCACATAATCAGTTGACAAATTGGTAATTTTAGAAAACTAGTTCAGTTAACATGGCCAAATTTGTATTTTTGTTGGGTGTTGTTTTATTTTGTTTACTTTACGGCTGCATTGATGCAAAACCAAGGATTCATGGTGCGAAACAGTAAGTTTGAGGTTCAAATGTGAATTATAATGTTTTAATTATGCAAAATAGTTATTTTAACAGGAATCGAAACAGCTCGATTGATGTAAACCATGTAAACAGTAAAAAATGGGATTATTTGATGTTCACTCAAACTTGGCCACCTGCATCATGCCTCAGCTGGCAGGTACAAAGATTTGTGTCACGTGAAACACGTCACACGTGTAAGGAGAAATATGAGATTTTTATTAATATACCACTGGTTTTCCCCACTGATTAGATTCCTAATCCGAAGCATAAATGCAATATTACTTGTCAAATTGACTCTTGGACTGTGCACGGAATTTGGTAAAAAAAACAACAGAAAAATTAATTTTTTTTGTATTCAAAAATGTCAATTATCTTATCTCTCACCACAGGCCATCGTCTTTGGAGAGTTCAGATCCCGCTTTCTGCAATAAATCCGATCCGTTTGACGTCAACCAAGTTCAAGTTCGTGATAAATTTCTATTTTTGTTCATTAAAAAAAATTGAAAATATCAAAATAGTAATGAAAATATGTCAATTTTTAGGAGATAAAAGACGATCTGGATAAATATTGGGCTAATGTTTATGCCAATACCCCAGAAGACTCTTTATGGTAAAATATTTTTGCTCGATTAAGTTACAATTTTTATCTAATCAAATTTATTTTTAATGAAATAAATAAATAACAGGTCTCACGAATGGGAGAAACATGGAACTTGTGCTGAAATACTCCCAGAATTGGGTAATCAACTTAGATTTTTTAAACAAGGTTTAAAATGGATACAACAGTATAATATGCTTGGGTAAATAAATGAATTTTTTTTTTTTTTATTTTTATTTATATTTATATTTATTCTTTATATAAATTTTTTTTTTATGTTACAGAATTCTCAAAAATGCAGGGATTGAACCCAGTTCTAAAACTCCTGTTATGGTAAAAATTAAATTATAACTTTAAAAATTGTTATGCATTTTTTAAAAATTATTTTGGACTACCGGTAATTACAGACATACGACATTGAAACTGCCATTCAAAACACTTTACACGTCACCCCACTTTTGGTTTGCGACTATATTAAGGTACAAGAAAAAAAATTCAAGAAAATTCGTAAATTTTTTAACAAGATTTTTATTTAATTTTAATTTTTTAAAATTTATTCAGGAAAATAAGACTTACTACATCTACGAAATTGAAATATGTTTCGACAAACAACTCAACTTAATCAACTGTCCGTCAGATGCTATCGACAAAGTTCCTGTCAGGATTGGAGCCGAACGATGTCCGAAAAAAGCTTTAGTTTGGTATCCGCCGATTGCCTACACGAAATTCAAACGTAGTCAACAAAAAACCATCCAAGTTGGTTTTCCAAACCCGAGAACCGTTAAATATTGGGAAAATGTTGACGTTAACCCTAAATGCTGAAATTAATTCACGAAAAACTGCCAAAAACCTGCTTTAAAACTTAAATTTTGTACTAAATTGACAAATTCCATCCCCGAAGATTAAATATTAATACAACAGTAATTTATTATACAATATACATAAAGATTAGTATTTTTGTTATCAATATTGTTTCATTGTAGAAAAAATTTGTTTAGTACTTATCATATGGAATTAAAGTTTTATTTTGCTTTTATAAATTCACATTATTTCCTTTAACTTTGCCCTTTGCTAATTATGATGACAGCAGAAGGCACTAAACCTAATTCGTACAGCGGTTTCTCCATATCGTCGTCGGTAAAAATTCGTTTAGGAAAATTGGTCATCATGTTAAACGGTTCCCCGATTTCTTTTTGATTCATTAAAATATAAAGTCGAACTGCGGCTAGTTCCTCTTTGCTCCCGAATGATTGAGTCAATGCATTTCCGTTTGGTAACCTAACCTAAAATTAAAAAAAAAAAAATTGTTATTAAATTCAATGTAAATTAAGTTGTAAATAAAATTTTTACTTGGATTTTTGTTTGCTCGTAATCTTTCTTCACCGCTGGCTGTTGGGGTGCCACGATTGGTGGAGGAACTGGCGGCACGGCATTGTCTTCATTCGACTTCGAAGAACCGCCACCAAACTAAAAAAAATTTGTTTATAAATGATTTTGTTTTTCAAAAAAGATTTTAAATGTGATTTTTACTTTTTCTCGTCTCGCTTGTTTATCTCTTTCGATTTGTTCTAGAACTCTTTGTCTAGCCATCTTTTCCTCCATTTTTTCCTTCCGTTTTTGTTCCGCTATTTGCTTTAACTCTTCATCTTCCATCCTAGAAATTAGAAAATTAAGATTTAGAAATCAATTTTATAAAAATAAAATCTATTTACTTTTTTTTAGCTTCTGTAATTTCTTGTCCAACTTTCCTTCGTTGTCGTTCTCTTTCGATTTGTTCTCGTTTCTCGTGCGCTTCTTTCTCTAACCTTCGCATTTTGATTTTTTCCTCTATCCTAAACCACAAAACAACATTTTAAAAATTAATTTATCTTTTAGTTCAACACATTTATAATGAAATAAATACTTCAGCAAACGGTCTTTTTTTTCTTCTTCCGTCATCGGCTTTATTTCTTCGGTGGATTCCGAAAAATTCGTATGACCCGTTTTGGCGGCGTGAAATTCAACCGCTTGTTCGTTTGATAGCTGCTTCCCACAACTAAAAAACACAACATTTAATTATTTGATAATTTTTCTTTCAAAAACAAATAAATAACAATCGAATACACACTCGTCGCATCGGAATGACTTGGCAATATTGGCCGGATCTACATCTACATCTGCGCTACTGTTCTCATCTTCGCCACCATTTCCCGACGAAACTTGTTGGGCATCTAAAATCAAATAAAAATAATAAAAATATGAATGCATTCATCAATCATAATGTAAATTGAAGTTAACCTGTATCCATCGTTTCCATCGTGCTCGAACTGCTCGTAATTTCGGGTTGCAATGGTTCGTCGATGTTCGGATCGTCATTATGGGCCAACAACCTGAAAATTGATAAATTTTACGTTTTAAACGTCAATTTCGAAACTAATACGTCACTAAATTGTGCAATTTATGTATACCAATCCATAGCTGCTTCTGCGCCGGCATTTCCCGTAAATTTTAGCGCTTTTTCGCTGCAAATTTGAATAAAACATATTAATATTCAAAGCAACACATACTAGAAAATTTGAATGACGTGGACTTACGCTCGATTTACAGGAAAGCCCATTTCGAGCAAAACATTTAATGCTTCAGACATAATAATATTAAATAATTTCCAAAACTATTTTTCTCTGTATCTAGATTTCTTTAACCAAAAAATAATCCCGTAATAACAACCGGCAAACCAACACAGTAGGCAATCTCTCTTCGTTCATGGAGAATCTAGAAACTAAACTAGCAACGAGCGACATCTACCGACAACACTACCAAACCACCTCCCAATATTTTCCCTCAATCAAACCAGAAAAATCCATAACTAAACAAATTCCCAAAATTTATCACCACAAAAAAACCAACCAAAACCTTCTGAAATTTATTTCACCCAATATTCATTTACCAACCAAAAACGCTCCAACTAATGAAAGATTGCATCTATCAAAGATTCAAGAATAATGGCTGACAGACTGAACCCTCCTCTCAATGCAGGGCCAAAACCAACCCCGGTTAAATTATACGCATCGTGGGAAATTGATAGAACTCCACCAAATTGTATTCCAAGGTAGAAAAAACACTTTGAGTAACATTCAAGACAAACATCCCCCATCACCGCATTCCCTGCACAGTCGCGAGTCTTTGCAACATAGCCATCTTCCTTTTAAATCCCAGTGTAAATGGCATGATTCTTGTGTCCGTGATTCACATGACCCCGAATTGAATCGACTAATTGTTCGCATACCACGCATCTCAAAACACCAGTGTGTATAACTAAGAAAGGGTTAACACAAGATGACACAAACGTCAATCTCGACTCGCGAGCAATTGGCTGCCCAGGTGGAAAACGTTAAATGCGCTTTAATGTAATTTTCACAGTTACAAACGTTGTATACAAACAATTTCCCGTCGAAATACACCATAAAAACCGTAAAAAATCGCCTAATTTCTAACATATCCGTATTCTTGGTTCGTTGAACTGCGTATAAATAAATAATTAGATTTTAATTTTTTTTTATTATCATTTATTTATGTCTCATATTTTAATTATAAATATTTTTATCGATTTTTTTTTATCAATAAAAAATTGTAGTTTTAATTTGTAATTGTAAAAATTAAGGTATCTCACCCCACTTGTTACATCATAGGTATTTGTCGGTATTTTTGGCACTGGTAAAAGCGCAAACGATGCAAAATGATAAACGTAATACTTTCTTTTATGATGTTGGCATAAAACCAACAACATGCTACACTACACTACAAACATTCCTAGTTAAAAGGAAAATTTCAAGTTTTATATTTAACTCATTCGTGAGTAGTGAGTGGAAATTAATAGTGATTAATTTATTTTTGTTTTTATTAAATAGAGTATGCACGTTGACTCTTACAAAACTCGTTCTGCTCAAACCATTAGGAAATGACCTTACATCGCTCGTAATTGCGGTTAAAGTGCAGGTAATGGTTATTGTAAGTGTCAGGTTGAATTATGTGGTTTATACATTTTTTTTTTTTTTTGGTTTATTTATTTTAGAGTTCCAAGCGAATTCTCCGTTCAAATGAAGTCATACTGCCTGGCACTGAAAACATTTTGGAACGGGAATTAGCACTGTCATTTTCATTTCAGGTTTCTAATTTTTTTTTTTTCTAATTTTTATTTTGATCTATTTTTTATTTTTTATTTTTGGAATTGCTAAATAAGGGATTAGATGATTTGCCGTGAGGGGAAATGACAGCTGAGCTGTATTCTTCGATTTTATTTATTTATTTTTTTTTGCGATATGTGTGTGTGTGACAGGCTGGGATGATTCATGTCACTGATCTGTCACGTAAACACACTAATCGGTTTTGCCCAATTCTGGAGTGGATTCTTCAGGGTGTATGATTAAATTGTTGTGAATAAGAATGCAATGAGCTACTTTTTGCTGATTCTACGTAGTAGATACGGAGTCAACTCTGTGAAATTCGAACTTAGTGAAATCTCCGGACAAAAATTTGGGTGAAAATTGAGACCTATTTTTAAAAAACAGTTGTTAATCCAGGCAGCTGTGAAATTCGGTTAATTGGGACACTTTGGGACTGAAATATTTAGGCCCGATTAAGGGGCTGTCCCGATTATGCGGAGTTTTACCCAAAGAGCTGAGACACACATGTGTTTCGTTCTGTACAATGTAGAGGGAATAATATTTACTGGGAAAAAGATTTTGTTTTGACATATTGGGAATTGTTTAATAGTGGGAATTGAATTTTTTTAGTTTTGATGTTCGTCTGTGTCTGTCCCGTATGCACTTAGCTGCTGCCAAGAGCGGATATAGAAATTTTTCGGGGGCGAATCTGCGAAAACTGATGAAAATTGTGAATGGTTTTAAATAAAAATCATTCACAATTTTCACACATTTTCAAAATCTTAATAAAAGCTTTTTATTAAGATTTTGAATGATTTTGTAGTGATTTGGGCAATTTCTGGAAGAATTGAGAAATGTTTGAAGATATTTGAACGAGTTTACAAGGATTTGAAGAATTTTTGAACGATTTTCTGAAGATTTTGAATGATTTTCTGAAGATTTTCGAAGATTTTGAACGATTTTCTGAAGATTTTCGAAGATTTTGAGCGCTTTTCTGAAGATTTTGAACGCTTTTCTGAAGATTTTGGATGATTTTCTCAAGATTTTTGATGGTTTTGAACGATTTTCTGGGAAAATTTTGCTATTTTGTGAAGATTTTTGGGATTTCTTAGGCTGGAGGGGGAAGTTGGAATTTGTAATCAACTTTTTATTTTTTTTCTCAACTGTCGGGGGCCCCCAAAGCTTGGGGGCCCCTAGGCACGTGCCTAGTGTGCCTATTGGGTAATCCGCCACTGGAAGAGTGCTGATCGTTTGAGGTCACGAGCAATATATGCGGAGGGGAGTGTTTTTAGAGGGATCGATGAGATGAGTAGATTTATACCGAAGGATGTTTTATTTGTGGGTTTTTTTGAAGGGGATAAAAGGGTACTTCCGGTTTAATTAGGGGGTTGAAATGTTGAGGGAAGTGACTGTCAGGTGGATATTGGTTGTCATGAAATTTAAAGTGGGTAGTGTAACCGGAAGTGAACTTGGCATCCACTTAGCACGATTTGACTGCGATCGCATTATGGAGATTACTCCAAAACATAAAGTTAGATTTTGGTAAACAGTTTTACATCTTATTAATAAAGCAATCAGGTGTGTTATTACACAATAACTATTCACAAATAATGAGGAATTACATAACTAATATTAGGGCTTAAATTGCCACCTGACAATGTGCAAAATGTATAGCTGATGTATTGTTTATTCGCATCAATTCAACTTTGTAGTTGATTCTTAGTATTATTGCAATTCGTGTATGTCAAACAATGATGTTGTTTGATGAATTTCATGGAAACACCGTTGAAAATGCCGTTGAAATCATGTAATTTAAGCCGCTGTAGAATTTTCTTATGTTACCAGAAGACTTCCATAGATTATGTTTAATATCTTTTGCTACCTATAGTAGCAGTTTAATTATCTTGTATTTATAATGGCTGACAAGATGTTCGACCATCTTTATTTCCATCATGGCACTACCATTAGACGACAGCGTTTCCTGCGTGCACTAAGTTTGCGAAGCAATTAGCAAATGTACTTTTTCGCCATCGCAATCAGCCAATCACATTGCTTGTTTTGGCAAACTACATTGTTGGATATTAGTGCCCAGAAGTGTTACACAAGACACTTTAATGTGCTGTCAACTTATCGGCCATTACAAAAGAAGTACTGTAAAAAGCCACTAGGTGACAATTGGTAAAGAAAATCTACAGCAGCATCTAGGTAACACACTAATACAAGTCCTTGCTACAGAGGCCTCCAAACAAAAAATGACAATCAGATTTATGTACACAAATTGTAATAATACTACAGAATCATTGGTCAAATATGGTTAAATCGCGCCAAGCGCACGCCTAGCATATAAGACACATCCGAATCATAGATGAGCTTAAAAATAAAAATTAATTTATTATAAAAAAATCCAATTCATTATCAATTGTTATCCATCCTCTAAACAACCAGCCACATCACATTGTTAAACATAGCTTTCATTTCATTGTTGCACCCCAGTTTCATCTGATTGTCGAAACCCCGGTTTCACCTCATTGTTCGATTCCTATTGTATCTCATTGCTGAATCTCTTTGTTAACCCATTTTCTTTTCCAATTGTTTTCCGAGTAAACTAACAGAGGATTTTCTCATTTGTCATTGCAACTTTCAACAATTCTTTCTTTCTTTCTTTCATTGCAGACTCAGACGCAGCATTCGAAACCAAAGGCCCAGTTTTCATTTACGAGCCACCAAACCAAGTGGACTTTTCAAACATGACAGGTGCACGAATAGAATGCACGGCACATGGCAACCCGCAACCATCGGTTCAATGGCTGCGAGCAGATGGAACACCAGTAGTGGAAATTCCTAGTCTAGTAAAGGTGTTAGAAAATGGAACTTTGGTTTTCCGGCCATTTCGTGCCGAGGATTATCGACAGGACATACACGCTGTCGTCTATAAATGTGCAGCAACTAATGCCATCGGCACCATAGTCAGCAGAGACGTCAAAGTCAGAGGAGGTAAGTCATAAATCACTTACAATTCTTTATTTAAATTCACAAAACAATTACATAAAAATAAGCGAAACAGATTTTGAGTCGTTTTCGAAAAGGACGAAAGCCGTTATATAAATCACTTATTTTTTAAAAATCGACTTTAAAGTCTGTTTTATGTTAATTTAGAATATTCCAAATATGATGACCATGGAATATTAAAATTTATGACTGGGTTGGCCTGGTATTGCAGTACAATTATGGTTTACGAGTTCAAAACTCGGCATGCTAGACTCTTTTCTACAACAATCAAGGGAAATGATGGCATAAAACATTGTTGTAAGTCCCAAACTGAATGTTTATACTATTTACATATGCCCTTAGTATGTTTTACATATATTGTTATCACAACTTTTCTGAAAATCACTCGCTTTAAAAGTTTAGAAAACAGATCAGTAAAAATAATCCATTACAAGAATTTAAAGATCTATTCAAAGTAAAGCGTGCTTACTTTAAGATAAACCAGTTAAATTTCTAGAAAACCATTCACTATATCCAAAAACCGAGCAATCTAGCCTATAGAAAAGTACGGATGCTGAATCCGACAGCGTCGAGAAATTTTATGTTACACACAAAGAAAAAAAGGTGTAATTATAAGGAGTTGTTTTACACCCTGCGTCCTGTGGCATACACCTTTAAAGGTGTTATTAAACACCCTTTTATGGGTGTATTTACGATTTAAGTGTATAAAACTCCTATAAAAGGGTGCATAGTATTATTTTACACCTATAAAGGTGTATGCCACAGGAAAATTTAAAACACCTTTTTTATACCTTTTTTTCTGTGTGTGTAGACATGCGAACATGTATCTTTCATTTACTGACTCGTTAAAGGGTCAAACTATTCACAAGTTTCCAAATCCCAGTTTTAAAATTTGACCACTGGTGGTGCAGGGATCGACCGCCATAATGGTGCTGTTGAAAATCATGTAAACAGTTCCATCAAAAAGTTGTAGAACACCAAAAATTACTGCAGAAAACTGTTGCATCTTTGATGCAAGTACAACCTAAACTTTTAAAGATTAGAATAAGTACAGATAACTCCATACTGTAGAACAAGGGGATTTGATCTTTTGCTTAAACGCGAAAACAGACCAAGTCAACGGTCTCCAATTGCAACAATGACAACTGTAATAATGCATATAAATTGTGCCACACTCAAATCCCAAATGTACAGACCCATGCGATGCAAGTACTCCAAAAACCATTGTTCTAGAACAGAAATTTCCAAACAATAACTCCCTAAACAATAAAACCACAAGTGATAAAGACAAAATTATACGGATAAAAACAGAGAAATAAAAAAAGAAAGCAACAAAATAAAATAAGAACAAGCAAAAAGTGATTTTTTAAAAATCGAAAGCGGCTATTAACTCTCCGGCCCGCTTTTCCAGCGTTTAAATAAATTCAATAACTAAACAAATAAAGTAAGTGGAAGCATTAAAAAAAAAGAACGAAAGAAAAAGATAAAATGGGATTTTATTTTCATCTCCCACATAGAGCCACCCGGATCGAAACCTATCAATTTTTATACCAATTTTCCTTTGTGAGGTCTCTCTCTCTCTCTCTCTCTCTCTCTCTCACTACACTACCAATGGCAGCCTACATGTGTCAATCCATAGGACATAATACCTACTTAAATGTCAACAAGAGGGAGAAAAATAATCAATATATCATCACCAGAGGTCTCCTAATACAACAACTTGAGTAAAAAAAAAATCCAGTTCTTGCTAGTTAAATAAATAGTTAATGAATCTAAAACAAAGAGTTGACATATCGAACCAACACACAGTTTGATTTATGCATGGGCTTTAGAAGATAGCTCTAACCCATACCATCAAAATTACAGGTTACTAGCGACCGATCCAAATTAAATATTCAAAGGATATTCTGACACATACACAAGGTAGAATTTTAAAAACCTGCCAAATGTATTAAACATGATGGAGGCAAAAAAAATATTAGATGAAAAATTAAAAACATGTCTCCGGTTCTCATTAAAACCAACACCTTTAAAATAAAGTTACACATTTTCCGAATATTTAAACACGGTATAAAAAAATGGTTTAAAAAAATTGTTTTAAAAAATTGTTTTAAAAATAACAACATTCTCCGTCTACTTAAAAAAATATTTAGCGAGCAGCTGCTCTCTTGCTAACACAAATTGCAAATTACGCGCCCATGTGTGCTTACAAATTAAATAATACACATTAAAGCCATCATTTGTGACAGGTCCCTTAAAACACGCTATGGAAAAAATTAATTCCTATTTACTTTGTTGGTGGTGGGATGGGAAAGTCACGTGTGAGGAATGCATGTTAATGTATGGGAAGGCTGATTATCGGGGTGGAAATTGATTGAAAACGGGTTGTGGATGTAAGACTTACTGTTAATGTTAAGTTGATGTTTTTCGGGGTTGATGAGTTCGAAGTTTGATGCATCCCGTTTTGATGAGGGAATTTTTATTGTTGCGTTGACGTCAGTATTGAAGTGGTAATTATTGCTGTGGAATAAAAATTTGAGTTAGATGAAGGGATTTTAAGATATTAAGTCATAAATACGTCAAGATTGATCTTACAAAGTAGGGGGAATACACTAAATAAAGGTGTCTCCTTAAGAAGACATTGAAAGTGTATATTACGTTGTTATTTAACGCTAGGTGTCCATTATAAGCATTTAAGACAGTTTTGGCATGTAATAATAAGTCACTGCCTAGTGTCTTAAATAAGGGTACAAGTTTATTTATATTTGAAAAATTTGTCAATGAGATTTGATGATTTTGTACAGATTTTCAAAGATGTATGGATTTGTTGATTTTTTACAGATTTTCAAAGATGTATGGATTTGTAGATTTTCTATAGATTTTCAATGATTTTTGGTTTTTCAGACAATTTTTTATAGGTTTTCACTGATTTTGTATAGATTTTAAAAGATTTTGGAATTTTTAAGGATTTTTACGGTTTAAGGATTTTAGGGATGATTTTAAAGATTTTGTTGTTAAAGATTTGAGATTTTTATAGGATTTTTGGAGGACATCGACGAGATTTTCACAAATATCGGACCCCTTGTACGAAAAGTAGATGGAAGCGAATCTCGCATCTCGCCTCAAACTCACGTATGTTCGCCATATTGCAAGATTTGGGGCGAACTATACATGACGAAACATGAAAAACGTATATGAGTTTACAGTACATATCGACGTACCTTTTGACTTATATTTTCCTTTTTACCATTTGAAGACAATTTTCAAGTGTTTTATCTCAACATTTACAATGAACATTGAAATATAAACAAACATTTTCAATCGTATGTTTGTCAAATATTGAAAAAAAATTGTTTCTTCATTGTAAATATACATAAAACTCAGTCATCCAACCGTAAAAATGAAAATATTGGTGAGAAAGTACTCCTACTCCTGGAAACATTTAGTTTCTCAATTCTGCCGCTTGGTTCGCTCAACATTTCATTAAAATTTTTTTTATAAATTTCATATTCATGTATTTTACCATTTTATGAACAATTGTGTACATCGTCATTGAGTTACATAACGAAAGACGGTTTGTCTAGTTAATTATGTTGACATGCAATTACTAAGGAATTTTTAAGTTAAGTGACTTTGATTGCTTTACAAATATTGGCAGGTTTGTGTAAGGATATTTACAAACTAAGTTCTATATAGACAAAAAATGTTGGTAGCATTTTACAGTATGCGAAGAATGCGTTCTTGACTGTCTTGCAAAATTCAAGACAAATTTTTCCCATAGGAATATAAAGAAACGATGCTGACCCACAATGGTGTATGTTTCTATTTACCGGTTAAGTTAAAGTGGCGCAACGGAATGGCGAGAGTAAAGTGAAGTCGAAACTCGAAAATACAATTTGAATTCCAGACTTACGGTCAGTGTTATTTTCGCAAATATTTACGGATACCGGTATCTATAATTCAATCAAAGATGTCAGTAAATAAAATTACATGAAATTACATGAAAATTACCTACGTTAATTCGTAGCCAATTTGTGGTAGGTTAAATTTCCTGAATCGGTATCGCCTTTAAAAACGTTGGAGAGTAATTTTGTTCGAGGTGAACATGCACGCCGCCATGTTGCTGGATCGTGACGTAATCAGTCGTCGCTCGTGTCGAACCGGTTCGGTCGATTGTCTGCCATCTTGGGCATTGAAATGATGCCGACGACGAAGTGAAAACGTTGTTTTTAGCTAAATAAGTAAGTCTTGATTTGTAAAAACATAAAGAACGACTTGTTTAAGGTGACCATTTTCCCTACAGAACTTTTGGGGACAAAAAAGTTTTTATTTAAAATTAAGCAAAAGATTTAAAAATTCCAAATAATCATACAGATTTAGACATTTACAGATTGGAGGGATGATCCTCAACCTCTAAAGAATGCATAAACAGAAAGATCGACCTCCCTTTCCTGTCTTAAACGTGTACGTAATCTGAAATACCTTCATATACCGTAACCATAGTACGGTAATTGAGGGGAGGAAAAAACCAACTAAAAAATGCAACAAAATTTGAAATCGGGGACAAAATGAGGGACAAAGTTAGCTGAGGAAAGTCTTGTTTCCGGGACTGTCCTGGAAAATCCGGGGATAAATGGTCACCTTACATTACAACAGACTATTCAGTAAAATGCCATCAAGTGGCAATTGGTTAATCACGCCCCCACACGTCACGCCGCGTACGGTAACCAATTTTTGAAAAAGAGGAAATTCACTTGCTGCAAGGGGCAAATACAATACAAAGCAAAGAAAAGCATTGCAGGCAATTTCTGCTACAAGGCAACAAGGTAAGCTTATTCAAAACATTAACATCGCTGCCCTCTCTCTGCAAATTTTGCCTGCAGAATGAAATACAAAATCCGGGACAAATACATGTCCGGAAAGCAATTTTCGGAACACAGGGACAAATGTTCAGAAACCGGGACGTCTGGTCACCCTACCTTTAAATTACATCATACACATACACGCAACAATACTACAGAATTATCTAAAAACCTACCCATAGACTAAACATTGATCACATTTGTCTGTAGATTATTGGATTGCATGGTAAAACGCAAACAGAGCAAATACGGACAAATATTTTATTGAATACATACGTCGGCACACAGTGACGGCCATAACTCGGTCGTCTAAGTGGTGTGCGAATCACGTCCGTCGCAAGAAATTGTGTCGTTTGTTGCGACGGCAATGTGGCAAACCAAGCGTAAAATTCGGTTTTTGAAACAGACCTCTGGGAATGAAAAGCAGAGTGTCGAGAAATTTCATACAAGGGGTCAGACGAAGAGGAAAGGGACCAGACTGCTCACTGTGCAGCCGGAGAAGAAGCAGAGCTGACATTCCCGATAACCCTACACGCCAATAACCGGAGTTGGTGAAGGGTCCGCTCAAAGTTCAGAGGGCGCAACTCGTTCGGTGACAATAATTTTTATCAATAATGTCACCATGTTTTCCCTCTCGCGTTAGAAAAGTTAGAAAATTAGGCAGGCGGCGGCAGAAACGAAAAGGCAAAGCGCCAAGCCAAACCCCGGATCCATACTTTTATTACCGGAGTCCCCGAGTGAAAAATGTAATCGAAATGGACTCGCGAGCCGTGGGAGATGAGTTCCATTACGTCGACCAACCGACCGACCGAGAAGGGGTTAAAAGAGCAGCGCAAAATTTCCCACAATGCATCGTTTAATGAGCGCATTTACATCCCACTTGGTCACCCAGGGTGATGAGACAATCTCAAAAATTAGCACATTTAAAAGCATATTAAAGAGTGCACTCGAACTAATAAAAATGGTGGGGAATAATAAAAAAATGAGATTTTGTGGTCTGGGCACGCGTCAATGGTGGGACATGTGATATGTGTCTGGGGATGTTTAATTTTAATTGGGAAAGTTTGGATTTTTTGAATCTGTGTGGTAGAAATGGAGATGGTATGTGTGAGTGTTGAAAATCTGATGTGTAATTTGGTAATGTTTTAGGGTGTAAGGGGTTATGCAGAATTCGATACGTACAGCGGGATGTTTGTCGAGATTTTAAGATTTTAAAAAAGGTTTTTGTAAACATTGTTGGGATTTTAAAAAGGATTTGGGGAATTTTTAACTATTTTTGACATTTTTAAGGGTTTTGGGGAATTTTTAAAAGATTTTTAAGGATTTTTGGGATTTTTAAAAGATTTTTTGAATTTTTAAGGATTTTAAAGGATTTTTGGGATTTTTTAATATCAGGCAATGACATAATCACTTCCATCACCAGATTTTGTGACATAAAAGCTGTAAGTTTATTCCAAATATCCAAAATCCAAATAAAGAAAAAATTTTATCCCAGTGAAATGCGAAATTTAATCAGTTCTATCCAGCACTCTGGTGTTGACTGAATTAACGGGTGGTGTAGCAGACACGACTGTATCAGGGTTATTGATTCCCGGTGAATAATTAATCGACTATGCTAGATTATACAATATACACAAATTATTAATTCATGCGGCTCGATACCCTTGCCTTGCTTAATGGTGTTCGGCGAACTTAGATGGAATTATTTAGGCCGATCCACAATAACTGCAAGAAGTGGACGGGCAAATAAACCGCGTAAATGACCAAGAATACGTCTACACCACGGCATAGTAGAAAGAAAACTAAGAAAACAACAAGCCATTTTAAGCAGATCATGTGATGTCTATAAAAATTCCCCACCAAAACTTTCTCACTAGATGGCGCTGCACTCTGTATAGGCTCAAACTGAATTGTTTTGAAAAAATAGACCACTCAAAATGACCGACTAATAAAAATAAATGTTTGATGTTTACTTAAGGGTTAAAATGAGAAAATTGAAAGAAAAAAAGCCGTGAAAAATTAGATTGGGGGCAGCCATTTTGGATCCAGAACTCGAAGGGAATGATAAGGTAAAAAATATTCAGAAAATATTAATAATTTCTTACACGAGCTTATGAAATCATAGGCCTTCAGAGCTTGGTGCCATCTAGTTGGAAAATCATATTGGGGAATCATACGGTGCATTCAATGTTAAAAAACCGTTTATAAGAAATTTAAACAAACCAAAATACCTAAACGGTTTACGACTGTGAATGGTTCGTTTAAAGGGATAGTGCAACGAAAATCATAATTTTGGAGTTAACACTCTAGATGAACTAGTAAATGACAATAATTATGCCTAGTTATAATTTTATGACTCACTGCAAGCTTGAAAATTAGTTATAAGGTCTTTTCTTCGTCGAT
>JAQFZO010001139.1:0-17635 GCA_034695885.1 Geophilus flavus
GATAATAATGGACTAACAAGTAAGCACAAAACAGCCATGGATACATGGTATATGGATGAAGAAAAAACATAATAAAGAAAAAGAAAATAATTATAAAAAATTTAATAATCGGACAGACGATAGAACATGCGTCATTTTCAACCATATTGTAATGGAAAATTGTCATTTTCAATCTGATTTAACAAAATTACGGAATTTTTAACACAATTTTAGTAAAAAATAAATAAAAAACGACGTTTTGTAATGCAATTTTAAAATTACTAAGCCAAGGGGAAGATGGCAGTGGGGGTCATTCCAAGCTGAAAAATCCCAAAATCTTACTTAAATCGCAGAAAATGTTCAAAAAAATCATGACAACAGTTAAAAATGGCTCAAAATCTTCATAAAATCACTGAAAATCCATTTCACAAAATCGTAAAAATCTTCACAGGCAGAATAGCTCAAAATTTTTCAAAATCTTAACGAAAAATCGATCATTTGTAATATTTTGAGAAATTTGGAGCAAGTTAGCGAAGATTTTGACGATACCGTAATGTGAAAAATTTCAGAGACTTTGCGTGGTTTTATGAAGATTTTTTAGCCATATTTTAAAGTCATTTCGAAAAGTTTTCTGATGCATTCGGTAGGTACCTCCCTCTATTCTCCTCCCCAACTTCAAAATATTTTCCAAAATAACCCCCCAAGTTTGGAAAATTTAAGAATGTCTGATTGTCTGTATAACTTTAAAAAAAATTTGAATGATTTTGTGATGATTTTTGAACAATTTTTTGAAGATGTTGCTATTTTTGAAGGTTTTGGGGTTTTTTCAGCTTGGAGGGGGGGGGGGTGGTAGCCCATACTGCCCTTCCACCCTGGATCCACTCAATCGTGGCACATAAAGTGGGGTAGTGGAGGATAATTAAGCAGGAGGGGGAGCCACCTATAATTTTGTCCAGGACCGCCATTTGCCTAAGACTGGGCCTGATGTGGTGCACCAAGACCAAGGGCACAGGCAAGGGGTACCATGGGTCCAACAGCAAGAACAGGTGCAGGGGCATGAGGAATATTGTGAAAAAAAGATCAGAAATTGGGAGGGCACGAATCCTATGATACGTGAAAAACATTTATTTATTTTAATTAAAAAGTATTGAAAAATTATATTTAAAACCGTAGCAACGCACGGGCATCACCCTTGTACCATGTATACCACCCAATGCGCAAAATCACGAATCGACACCGCTTTGGATCTCGGATTCGTGTTCCCGGGCCCAGAATCTATCATTTTGAAGTAAAAAAAAAAATAATGAATTTTTGAAATTTTGAGCCAACATTTTTTTTTTATCTCTAAAGGGTAGATTCTGTGTCGGGGAACAGGAATCCGCGATTGGAATTGCTCTGCGGCTAACTAATTTCGAGATATGATGAAAAATCACCAGATAACTGACAAAATAATTTAGAAAAATGACTTGTCATAATTCATAATTCAAAAAGTATCGATCGTGGCAAATCCAAGAATACCCATCGTGTTCCTCGTCCCGTATCTACCCTGAAAACAAAACCATGGACTTATAGCGCATAGCATTGCAATAAAAAAATTAATAAACTGTACTGTAGCACAGCACACATTTCAGAAGTGAGGCTTCGTTGCAACCTGGAGTTGATTTATTCTGCCTTCGACGTCATCGTTTGACAACGTTTGACACGCTCCTGAATATGTTGGTTTTATTACTGAAATAATGTCTTAAAACACATTTAAAAGTTTAATTACGGTATTTATTTCAATCTTTTGTTAAATCCATGACTGCTCATTCAGAAACGAAACGAAATTTGCCACAGCACAAATTTCTACAAGCTTTTTGGAGCACGAATCAACTTTTACACCTTTTCTTGTATTTTTTTTCTAATAAATATAAATAGTCTTCTATTCACATTTCAAGCCTCTAAATCGTGAACGAAGAGCGTTTCTGATGGTCCCAAGCCGATGTGTGCAAATGTTGGCGGTTCGGGATTGTCCGCAGTCGGTTCACACGGCAATATACGGCGAGGAAAATTTGTTACAACTTGGAATTGGTTTGGTGACTCGGGGTGGCAGAATACGAAATAATATAAAACCTAAAACAGAGAAAATTAAATGAATCGAAAGTAGAAAACAGTTGAACGAGAAATTACAAACCTTTAAAGAATGAGTCTTTAAAAACCGTCGTTCTAATCGAGTTCCATTTGGCAGTTTAATAACAATTCGAACACAATCGGGATGATGTAATGGTGGCTCAGGAGGAATCATGTAAGCTAACTCCACTTTTAAACGACTAATTTCCTATAAAAATAATAAAAATCAGTGTCAAGAAATGTCACAGGTTTGATGAATCTCATCGAACCTCTCGTCTCCTTTCGGCGGCAACTTGCTGATCTCTCAGATCCTGCTCAATTTTATCCTTCCGCTCCTGTTCTTCACGTCGCCTTTTCTCCTTTTCTTGATCTGCTTTAAGTGATTCTAGATAAGCTTCATCTTGCTGTTGACGAATCGTTTGGTTCAAGTTACGTTCGTGTCTGTAAAGTAAAAAAAAAAAAAATTAATCACGGTACCGTAATAAAAGAATAAAATTTTAATTACCTGTCTGCTCTAGCTGCAATTAATGAGCTTTCATTTTCGGATAAAACTTGTCTTAACCTAGTTAGCAATTCAACAGGTTTCATGATGCCTTCGATACGAGCAACAACTGTCATCCGATTTTCTCTTAACACTATTACAGCTAGGAATGGATAACTATTTTCACGGAGTGCTTGAGAAACCCGATAACCTTCCGGACTTCTTACAGAACAAGCCCAGAATAACATATTGGTATTCACGAACTGAATTAGTTCTGCATTTCTTAGTGTTGACCTATATAAGAAATCAAAAAATAAATAAATAAATTTATTTCTGAACACCTGACTGTCGTTTAGTAAAAACTGTCCTACCGGCAAAATTCAGCGGTATCCTGATGTTCGTCACTGTGCAGGTAAACAAGGAGAAATTTTAGTTCTCGCTTTGCATCGTTTAAAACCTGAAAATAGACAAAATTATAACCATGTTGAATCGAATACTTTTTTTTTTATTAAAAGGAATTTCGCGGAAGCAGAACTTATAAGACTCATCTTATAACTTATAGCAATGTTAATCGAATGGCTATAAGTTATGAGATAAGTCTTAAGTTCTGTTTCCGCAAAAATCCCTAATTTCTTACCTGACTGTATGTTCCCTGATAAAATACAGGGTGCAATGTGCCATATCTATTATCATAATCAGTTATGAAATTTATTACATCCCCGACTGGATCCGTTACATCTGTCAGAAATTCAACTAAAATTTCTAAAACTGTAATAAAAGTCAGAAACAAACGAAACTCGACTTACATCTAATTGGGTCTGGACGGACTATTCGTACTTGAAAAATAAAAAGATCATTTGGAAAGATTTAATCCTACGAAGGCTTACACTAAGCGGGTCTTTTAAAGTAATACTTACAAGCAAATGACAACAAACTGAAAAATGTGCTGCATAACAAACGAACTGGAAATGTCAGGAAATAATACGTCCAGCCAAATAAACCAAGCTGTCGGTTTGATGCAGCAGCAATGTAAACCCTGAAATGTAGCATACATTTATGGCAAAAAAATTAATTTTGTTTTTAAAAATTGTTTACTACCTTTGGTCGTCAGGATGTGTTACAACTTGAGGAGCATTATTTGACGGTGGATGAAAAACCGATGGCGAACCCTCTTGCATGTTTAATGTGTCTTGAACAGCAACCTGATTAAAAAATCAATTAATTTTCGTAATCAAGTTAATTTTTCTCGTTTGCTTGTGCTTACTTCTATATCCCAGTTATGCATTTCAAGTAATCTCCTACATCGGTCAATTTCCTCTATTCCTGTAAGATCCTAAGAAAATAAAAAATGAGAATAAAACATGAAATTGAATCATCACATGTTTAAACACATTTTCTCAGGATTTATGCAGTAAGTAATTTCACATCACACGTCAATTCTGAAACATTAAAGACTAATTTTCAGTTTTTTCACTCTTCTGCATAAGAATTTAAAACTTGCTTCATCATCTACATCTGTACATCATAAATTAAAATTGCAACTACAAAAATTGTAACCACGGGTATACGAATACTACTCGCGATATTGCATTACTTTAACAACTAGCAAAAACAATTGCTATTTATTTATAAAAGCATAGTATTTTACACGAAAGTGACAAAACTCAAACCAGTACCTGGAATTGTAAAAGTTTTTCTGTTTGAACAGGCGTCAATTCTTCTTCTTCTTCCGCCATCTTCAAGCAATCCAGCGGAAGCCTCGTTTACAAACAGGAAACTTTTATTCGCTAAACTTTAATCAGAACAAAATAAAAACCTGTACATTGTTGTGCTTGTATTCCATTAAATTTATTTATCCATTAATTTTTTCTTTAACGTGATTCTTCACATCGAGAATAGGTATCATATTACGAATAAATTTTAGATGAATAGGATCGAGACATCAATACCGCAGCAAGGCCGCCAATTCAAACATAACAAAATGCCGTCAGAGTTTCATGTCGTGCGTTGCCACGTTTGTAACATGTATCAAGTCCAGCAAAAGAAGAAATCTTTGAAATGGCAATGTAAAATGTGTAACAATAAACAGTCATTAAACAGGGTAAGAAATAAAAATTAACTCTTTAATGACAAATAATTTTTATTTATTTCATTTTAATGTAGGTTTATGGAGAAGGAAGCGGCAAGGAGTGCAGAATACACGTTCAGAAATTAAATATGTTAGGAGCAAATGTGGAAATAAACTTTAAGGAACCGCGAGCAAGCTCAGAAACGAGTTCAAACGATGAGGTGTCAGATACCCCAGTAGTCGAACACATTGATAGTCAATCTGACGGAACAACGACGAAGAGTAAATGGTCGATATTTATGGATTCTGACAGTGAATCATTGCCAGCAGATGTTGATTCGGATAAAATTGAAAAACAGCTGGTTTACAGCCCGGTGAAATGTCGAAAGACGAGTGTCGACTCGCTTCCTTCTGACGAAAGGATTTCCAATACCCCAGCAAAATTCGCAATCCTGCCTCAGCCTGAAGAAAGTCAAAAATGTCTAGAAACAGATCGTACACCTCGTTTTTTAAACCATTATGACTTAAACAATATATCTTTAGAAGAATTAGATGATGTATTTGAATTGTAAAAAATCGTTCCATGTGAAAAACCGTGTTACAGTATTGTCTTAAACTAAACTTAGCTATAAATATAAGAACTATGTACAGTACATTTTGGATATAAAAAAAGTTTTTACGTTTAAATTTTAAATTTCCTAAGTGTCTTTGTTGTCAATCATGGCTAATATACCTGATAATTTATCCAGGATGGCACTACCGGTATACCAAACTCTTTCCGTTATCGACTTGGTTTCGAAGCCAAGTTCGATCCAAAGAAGTAGCGTAATATCGACGACAGCTTCATTTCGAGGAAGATGGGAACCAATACCTGCAGACCCAATTATTGATCCAAGAGCAAACTGTAAGTGCAATTTGATCGAACCAAATCGTCACATCAGTAGTCCAACAATAATTTTTTCCTTATTTTGCAGTGGAAGCAACATATCCGTTACTTCACAAGTTTGTAAACAACCAGCTCGAGTGGGATGCACCTTTACAATTACTAAAACTTACCTTACAAATTATAAACGACAAGTCGGTTTTCCGGTAAGTTTTCCTTAATTTTATCGAATCTCGAGACACGATATGTATGATTTGACATATAAAAGGAAGAAAACCGATGCGACTCAGTTTGAAGATTTAAAACAACTTTACCGTACTTGGTGGACGCTGATCAGAAGCAACCCTTCGTGTCTCCAAACTAACAACGTGCGTAAACTTTCCAAATTTGTTAAAGACTTTATCGTGGCAGCTCTCGAAGACGCGAGTTATGCGGTCAAAGTAGCGGTTTTGGGATCAGAAAAAGCGGCGCGATTGTCGGTTCGCGAACGAGAATCTGGTGTTGTAAGTTTAAAAGGCGAGAACGAAAAAAAGTCAGCGCAAAGACTATCCAGCCAATTTTCGCATATCTTACCAGGATCGAGGGTATCACCAACTTCCTCGTCTGCTAGAACGAGTTCACATCCACGTCCACAATCAACCATTAGCAGTGCCAAACTGAACTTACTCGACAATAAACAAATTCACCGTCAAAAATCCAAAATGGTTGTACATCCATCTCAGCCTCAAATACAGGCAACCCCAGATGTGCCGGCCGATTTGTTTGCAACCACGATTAAATCGATTGCTAACGAGGACGAGATGTACATGCAAATCATTGTCAAGGACATCCTTAGCGACATTTCGGCTCGGGAAGCTGAACGTCAAAAGAAGTTGCAACAAGCCAGCGACGAAGCTGCTCGCGGACACCGGAGTAGTGCAACTACTGGCGAGCACACTCGAATACCTTTTGGTTCGAAACGAATGTCGGGAAAAACGATCAAGAGTCGGATTCCTTTGCATTCGATAAAGACGAGTAAAATAGTTGGCTCAGCTGTCGACAGCAAGCATGGCGGCCAGTACGCTACTGGTGTCGGTATGAAGAGTTTACTCGAAGCTTCACATCTGCGAAATGAATTACGGGGGAAAATGGAAAGTATAAAATTGAGAAATGACACGCAAGACATTTCTCCCGCAGACGGCGTCAAATCCATGAAAGAAAAAGTTCATTTAAAACTAAGAGCGAACGGCGCTAGTCAAGCTCATAGTTATGTTCGTCCTCTTGGGAAGAAATGAGCCAGTTTTACGAAGGTCGTAATTTATTTTATATAACAAAAAAAAAAACAAATAATTACTCAAATTCACCAACGACATGCTTGTCGATTTCGGGTATGAAAGGAACTGACCCTGGTTTACTATGGGCTCTACGATTGGCTTCCCTGAAAAATAAAATAAAAACATTTGTTCAAAATTACCAAAATTTCTTTAGTTGATAGTTTTACGTACTTTCTTTTAGCAGATTCTTTCATGATGCGTAATTCTCTTGTACCGTTATAAATATGTTTAGGTACATGACGATGTCGAGCAATTCGTTTAATTTCTGGATGATGTGCATATTTTTCCTTCAACTTTTCACTGTAATTCATGGCCACATTTTGACGAGAATTACGCTGAAAAATTAGTTGTATTTAGTGACACGTTAATAAACAACTTCCCAAACAAAGAAAAAAAATTATATGTACTATTCCAAGTTTTTCAGATGCTTTGGCTTTCCATATTCGAATGTTCATCTCATCAGAACCAGATAGGATATATCTAGTGTCTAGGGACCACAATACACACTTCAGACGCTGCATTCGTTTTGTTGTGTACACTTCCCTGAAATAGATTCAATCACAAACTTTAGAAGACTGAAAATATTTAAAAA
This sequence comes from Geophilus flavus, assembly GCA_034695885.1. NCBI lineage: Eukaryota > Metazoa > Arthropoda > Chilopoda > Geophilomorpha > Geophilidae > Geophilus > Geophilus flavus. The sequence goes on from JAQFZO010001139.1 coordinate 7,426, forward strand.
ATATTCATTTTGAGATAAATTACCTGCTGCGACTTTTATCGAAATTAAAAATTCGAACCGATTTATCGTAACTTCCACTGACAAATTCTTTGCCAGTTGGTGAATAATCGACATCAATTACTGAAACAGAAATTATTAAGTTTTTCTCCACACGTATTTCCAATTTTTTATTTTTTAAATTTTACCTGCTGAAATGTGATCCATGTGCACGTTGGTAGGTCGTTTGAAATTTCTTATATCAAAAGTATATAGCCTAAAACAAAATCAATTTATTATTAAAATGATGTCACAGGTAATAAATTAACACAAAAAAAAATTTCGTACTTGTAATCTTCATTTGCAACTGTAAACGTAAATGCTTCCATCGGATTCCAGCAAATTTTATTTGATCTCATATTCATTACAGCCTTGAAATAAAAAGAATGATTTTATATTTGCTTAAGAAAATGATAAATTTTATTTTTATGGGTACCTTCCTAATTGGAAGAGCTTTTCGTATGTCGTACAAAATTATACTTCTGTCACTGGCACAACTCCCGAGCAAATCAGTCTAGGAATAAAAAAAAAAAAAGAATTGGCTATGAAAATCAAATTAAAATTATTGATAGTAGGTAAATTACTTCTATCGGATTAAATTTAACACAGCAGTGGCTGTCAACGCCCCAAGTAAAGGATCTTAGCGGAACAGTGCGCGATTCATCCCACAAATCTACTTTTTCGCCACACGTTACGAACATCGTTTTTTGTGTGTGATGGCTCATTCCTGTCAGCAACGTCTGTAATAAAATCAATAATAATAATTTTTTATGTACTTTACTAAAGGAAAATAATATGAACTTTTGAAATTATCGTGTTGCTAGGACCGTCTTCATCATCCTCATTCTGCTCCATCGTCCACTGTTTTATCGTTTTGTCATCACCTGTCTATAAAAAGAATTTTTTTAAATATTGGTTTAAATTAATGTTTTTCACATTGTAATTACTGTCAAGAAGTATTCTCCGCTATTTGCAAAGCAAATATCCCGTACAAAACCTGTGTGTGCTTGAATAGTACGTTTACAGATTCGTTGCGATAAGTCCCATATTTTAAGCTGTAAAAGGTTCGTAAAGTAAATTGTCGTAATTATATTATTAGTACGATTCTATGAAAACACAAAATTAACAAGAGCTACCTCTCCATCACAACTGCCAGATAAAATACACGACAGTTGTTTAGGATTTTTTGCCAAGCATTCAATTCCATCTTTATGTCCTTCAAGTGAACCAATAAATGGCTTTGCTAATAGTCTTTCAACTTTGGTTGCATTGCTTGCTCTAACGTATTCCCTCGCAGCTTCGAATGGATGTAACGCAGGATCGCGGTTACGTTGCACTGTAGAAGTAAACGTATGTTTGTAAGATTTTCTTGTTTATTACACTTATTTAAACAACTGAATATATTACCTTTGTGGATATCATTTTTGGTTTCCCTTAGATAATCGTCAGGATTTCTACACAGCACTTTAATTTTCATATTTCAATGTATTTACACACAAAATACGCAGTTTACCATGTGCCAAATAGCAATACCATGCGATATTTAACGCCCTCTAGTGGTTGCATGAAAATTAATAAATTGATCTACAGCGCTCCAGCGAGACTATACTAATTACCAAGTGCTAATTACTAAATATTTATTTATTTATTTATTTTTTTTACAAATTGGTGCTTCACAGTTCACATATTTGATGTTTAGAGCGAACATTACTTACAACTTACAAGTCAGTTTAATAAAAATTATTGTTAATAACACGTGTATAAAAAATATAGTTTAAATAAGAAAAATGATGCCCTCAGTGACCATTATTTCATAAGCTTCATCCATTTTTCTCAACGCTGCATTGACTTCAGGAATGGTGAATGGATTGTCGACTTGCACTGTATTTAAGTAAGTCATCAGATTATTAACTGGTATTGACTGTGCATTTTCAATTTTAATCAACTTGAATAGATGGGTTTTGAATAATTTCAAACTAAAAGAATAAAAGAAAATAATAATAATTAATATTTTAAAAACTAAGCTGAAAATATTAAATTAAAAGAATTACCGATCGTCCGTTACGGTTCCAACTTCGTTATTATCTTGCGCGGGTTCTTGGTCGACATCCATATCTTCAACCTGGCTGGCTCGAGTGCTTCGTGACGAAGACCTTGTTGCAGGAGTAGGTTCTGATCTTCTGGTAGCTTTGGGTCGCCGTGGCGTACCTTCGGCAGAAGCATCGTCAATTCCATCGATGTCGTATGGATCGTAATCTTCATCTCCACGTTTCTTTTGCTGTCTAACACGCTTGCGTGGTCTCTGAATGACTTCCTCTTCCAGATCATCTTCTTCCTCCTCCTCCTCCTCCTCCGCATCATCATCGGAACCAGAAACTCGTCGTCTCTTCTTTGACTTTTCCATTACTTTCTTAAAATAAGCAAACTGGACCAATTCAATAGCAGTCTGCGCATCTTCTAACGAAATTTCTTGTGATAATCTGATTTTTGCATGGGCAGTAGCTAACCGAATCAATGTTTCAAGCGTACGAGGTGTAACTGGTTGTGTCTATTAAAAAAATTAAGTTAATTAAAATAAGGGATAGATTTAACGTAAATTGATTTTAGTACCCTCGCAACATCATTGTGTTCGGATTCGTGTGAGCGTAAACGGGAATATTCCTCAGCAATGCATTCTGCAGCATCTCGGGTCAACGTTGGTTTCAGAATACGTGCAACATGCACAAATTTCTTCAAAAATTGAACACTGACAATTTTGTCACTAAATGAGCAATAAAACATTGTGATTGTGAAATTATGTACTAAAATTTCAAATTCATTCTAACCGTTTGCTTCTAGCAGATCCATGCAACAGAGGATCATATTTTTCATACAGTGTCAATTTATTCTCACTTGTCGCTTCTTCCTTTTCAGGATCTTTCGTAGCCAAAAGATCGACGGATGTTCCCATAGAAAGTGCTAAAAATAAGAAAAAAAAATTAGGAACAGAATAACAACAAAACGATTTTTTTCTAACCTTCTCCGTCTTGTTCTCTCGGATTTCGATATCTATGCATGCGCACTACATGATCTGAAATTTTTCGATCGTGTTCAGGATCGACCTAAATTTAAAAATAATAAAAAAAGGTTCAAATATTTGCATCTTCAAGCTAATCCTGATAACTTACGATGTCCAATACTATAAAGAGTAAATCAAATCGAGATAATAGAGAATCTTGCAAGCCAATATTCTCCATTGGTGTACGGTACTGGTCGTACTGTAAATAAAAATGTAAATCATATAATCGTGAGCTCAAGGCGCAACAAAATTTAAACTTGCCCTTCCATAAACAGGATTTGCAGCTGCAAGAACACTGCAACGTGCATTCAGTTGTGCATGAATTCCTGCTTTAGCAATGGTGACTCTTCCTTGTTCCATCACTTCGTGTATCGCTGTGCGATCAATGTCAGACATTTTGTCGAATTCATCAATGCATACTACTCCTCTATCAGCCAAAACCATAGCGCCAGCTTCTAATCGTCTTTCCCCTATAAAATTGATTTTAAAAATTATATTCAAATACTGTATTCCTAATTTTTTATATAAACTGTTTAGTAACCTGTTTCGTGGTCACTTGTGACAGCAGCAGTCAAACCGACGCCCGATGAACCTCTACCAGTCGTGGGAATAGCACGAGGTGCCGAATGCAGTACGTATCGAAGTAATTGGGATTTGGCCACTGATGGATCGCCAATCAAAAGAATATTTATGTCACTAAATTAAATTTTAAAAAAATAAAAAATGAAATGATACAATATGAAAACGCAGTTTGATTCAAATTTTCACTTTACCCTCTCAGTCGAGTTCCATTTGGCAGAATTTTTTCTACACCGCCGACTAACATACAGAGCAACGCCTTTTTAATGTATTCGTGGCCATGAATTGAGGGTGCCAAGCCTTTAGCCAGAACATCAAAAACATTCTGAAAAGTGTATTCAGTGATTGTAATACTTGTTAACATTAACATTAAATAAGTCGTACCTTATTTTTCTTAGTAAAAGTTTTACAAGTGGTTACATCATCTCTTGTTATTAATGGGATAATTTCTTTACTCAAAACCGAAATGTTATTTGCAATGAGAACAGTCCTGAAAATAAAAAAAAAATTGTTATAATAAAGTTTCAAACCCCGATAACAATCTTGTAAATTAAATTCTCACCTAAAAGTTCCTGATGTAAAAGAACCTTGTTTCCCAGGTAGACAGCGATATATTCCAATAACTTGAACCCTTTCACCGGGTTTACACAGATCTACTAAATCATTGTCAGCAATTATGTCAACTGATCGAGGTAATTGGCCGGGTGGTGACTTTTCTGGCATCTCTTGAAGGCTGAATGTTTGATGGTCTTTGTAAATTGACAGCCCATATTCAGTTTCTAATAAATTCCCGTCTTCATCCTAAAATGTGTATTTGTAATTTAACATTTTCAAGGCATTAAAAGTAAACTGCAAAATACTTTAGTTGGATATAAAGACGATGATGGAAAAGCATCATACGATGTGAGATCGGTGTATTTCCTTTCAATTGTTTTTTGTGTGGCTGGGCAATAGTGAACACTGCGAACGATTTTCGGTCGAACAAGAGAGCCTTTATATAAAAAAAAAATTGTAAATTAAATACTTTGAAATATGTAATCGTTATTACGGTAATGTTAAATTACATTTTGTTACAATTCCCTCCAGGCATACAATGTTTCCTAAGAATCGGGATGTTAATGTTCTAGGACTGACGTGACGGCTACCAAAACTAAAATATTGATTTAAAAAAAAATTAGTATCGTAAATGATAAAACGTTAAAAACTTTATGTTCATACCTTCCTTCAAATCCAATAAAAAATTCTTCGTATTTTTTTGTGTCGTACGTTGGAAGACACTCAGGCACAAATTCTTTGAGAGCTCTTTGAAACGCAATGATTTCTTCGAATGCATAGCTCAGTAACCTAAAATATTTTTAATTTAAAGTAATACTTTTTAAATGTGATTTAAAAAAAGTAAAATCATACTTGTCGGCTCTCTTCGAATACTTTGATTTTCGTAGGTCATTAATATTCACAATTAATCGCCTCTGATTATCACCTATCATAGCCTTTACAGCTTGAGTATAGGTCCCTTGATCATCCTGCAAATCATAAACCACAACAGCGAATTAAATAAAATCATAATTAAACTGTAAAAATTTGACCACTTACCTTATCATCAAGAAAACCCAGGTATTCGCTTTGAATTTCACGAATCTTTTGCTCAAAATCTGCTTCGTCCATGGTGGAAAATATTTTAAAAGCAAAATTTACTTCACAGTACTTACGTACAAGACAAGACCAGACGAGAATAAAGAAATCCCGCCAGAATGAAATAGACGACCAATCAGGTGCAAGAACCAAGAATTCACACAAGTGGATTGGAAATTGAATTAATTGGACATAACGTCACAGAATCTCATTTTCTAAAAACATCCGGCGTGTATCCTCTTGGACGAATATATATATTTGTCCAAGGTATCCTCATCCTATTCCAGAATTAATTTAAATAATCAGTTAATTCAGAGAAGTAAGGATTATTGGCAAAATTAAATCAATACTAATTGATAACACGAGCATGATCCAAATATCCATAAATTGTAATAAAGCATTTATATGGAGCCCACATGGTAAGCGATCAAACTTCTGTATTAATAGAAACATAAATACATTTATTTTTTACAGATGCCACAGTGTTAAGGAACTCATACCGAATAGTTGGAAAATGTGTTGGGTGCTCGGTAGCAGCACCATATCAATATGCCACTCTGAATTTACCTATTCAAATTCCAGAAGCAGCTGCCAAACTTTTAGAGCAAAAAGGTATAAATTTGCATAAATTACAAACCCTCAAAGGAAGACATTTAAATTATTTTTATCTTAAAGGAATAGCACATTTGATCAATTCGACGTCAGTTTGTGACAGTGGTTTAAAACCAACAGAATCTGAATTTTTAAAAATGCGTGAAAAATCATTCGATGACCAAGTATTTTGTTTCACTATGCATAAAAAAAAAGTGTATTAATTATTAACGAATTTATGAATTACAGGTATTAAAGATACAAACAGAAAGGAAAGAATTTCTAGATAAAAAAGCAAATACTATAGTTAATAGCAAAATAAAGAAAAAGAATTTACCAGATGATGAAACTACTAGACAAGCCCTCGTGAAAGAACTGTACGATGAAAATAAACCAATTCCAGAATCTGCCTATTTGATTCAACTTTTTACTGGTAAGATAATCAAAATTTAAATGTGTTAGTGACAAAAATGTGTGACGATGAAATAATTGCAGAAAGCCCTTGGAAATGTGAAAATCTGAGCAAATCAAACTGGAATTATCCCAATACGGAAGAAGAAAAGACTCAGTTTGAAGTATACAGACATTTTTGGGAAAAGGGATATTTCATAACTCCCGGTGAAAAATTTGGTGGAGATTACCTTGTGTACGAAGGTGATCCAGAAGTAACTCATTCGAAGTACATAGTTGTGTGTAAACCTCATAATGAAAAAATTAGTATGATCGAAATGATACTGAAAGGCAGGTTGGCCACCAGCGTAAAAAAGCAAGTGTTACTTTGTTCTGTTAATGATGATAAACTTTCTTGCATTATATTGAATTGGACACACTGGACATAAGTATTTCATTTATATTACTTCATTTATTTTTTTAAAACGTATTTACAAAAATAAATTACGCTTTTCTATTTTATTTGTTTATATAAAATTGCATTTTATCATGATAATTAAAAAACTGTACAGCCCTAAATTAAAATTGAAAAAGAAAAATTTTTAAAAGAGAATTAAAGACTAAGCTACATCAAGTTCATCACTAAATTCTTAACCGTCGTAAATTGTTTTTGCTTTCTTTCGATCCTAATCGAGTAACTGGTTTGGATGTACAACCACTCCAACCTCCGCTACCAACACTAAAGCTGCCGCCGCCTTCACCAATACTGCGACCAGCAGGCGACGATGTACCAACTTCGTGGCACTTATGATTGTCAGAAAACGGGTAGTGACAACGAGAACAGAACTTAAACGAACAACAAGGCGACACACAACGTGCCAATGGCGATGATGGAAGAACTTGACTTGGACTAGAACAACGCACACATTTCATTAAATAGCCTCCCTGAGGTAAATTTTTACCAGCCTAGAAGGGAAAGAAACTATTAATATCGTATCTAATTATTTTTTTAAAAAAATGAATATATTACCGCAACAAATCGCTCGAAATTTGTTGGTGTAGACTTTGGTGTATTCGTCAGTGACGGCCTATTATTAGTAACAGACAGTGGTGTAGCATCCCGTGATCGAGGTACAGCAACAGGTGTGTGATTTCTCTACAAAAAAAATTCAATTTTTTTTAATTAAAGAATTAAGATAGAAAAATGTAATCAACGTACCGATACAGGATTTTCCTTATTCATAGCTGCAAAGTGTAAATACGCCCGCCTTCTTTCATTAGCTCTCCAATCGTTCTTGCAAAGTTGATTCCATATCTTGCTCACACAACAAACTGCACTCAAGTTTTTACCATTCAAATAGGAAAATATTTCCTTAGTAATATGAGGAAATTGTTTTAAATCATTCAAAATATCGATGGTTCGCGGTTCATTGCTGGTAGTAGTGTCTGAATCATTCGCATTTGTTATTTCAGGTTTAGAGTTTCGGCGCTTGGGTGTAGGTGTGAAGTCTGCAGTGAGTTTTTCACGAGTATCGAAATAAAGAAGCCGTTTACAAAGCGATTTTCGATTTGAAGGGGTATTGTCCGCATCCTGAAGACTTAAACTTCTTCTACGTAATTTGGTTTCAGTCGGTTTCACGGGCGATTCTGGTAGTGAGGAATATCCACTATCTGGTAAACCAGAACGGCGACGTTGGAGAATATCTCTCGGTGTGAAAATATCCTTTTCTGGACTTTCTCCTCGTATAGTACCGTAAAAGCTTTCTTCGGATTCCATCTGTAAAGACGAGAAGGCTTAACATTCCGGTAGTGTAACCAATTTCCCCCATTTTGTTAGTAACGGCTGCTTAATTTCCCTTAGTATTTTATATTTTTGAAATAAAAAAATAACTACTAAAATTCTAAATTTTTTCAGTAACATTTAATAAAAACAAAATAAACTCGAGAAAACATGGCGGTAAAAAAAGTTGTGTTCTTAATGCTTACAACTATTCAAAAGTTATTTACCGTTAAACTTCGTATTTAGCAGACTTAATTTCAAAATGAGGTTTACTTACATTTCTAATATCCAAAATACCGCTATTCCCCATGATGAAGATAGATAATCCTTGTCGCTTCTTTATTTATCGCTGATATGACTCTTCCCTACCTCATTAACTGCGATCCCAACGCATGCATTGCGCGATTTGAACGTTGTTTGAATTCAGCGCTTACTGGTTTAGTGAGTTATTTTAAGCCAATGAAATTTAAGGATTTCGTTAGATGCAGACCAATGCTAACCAATTAGAGTGCGTTCCGATAATCAACGCTTTTAAGTATTACGTTACGTCATTTCGTCTCAACCCTCACACGCGAGCTCAGCAGGGGCTGTCATATAAAAGCCAAAGCCAAACGCCATAGAATTTGATTCAATCAATTTCACGTCGGCCGTGTGAAACTGTTGAATATTTTCGGCAAAAATGGATTCTAATAAAGAACAGGGGCAACAGAATCAACCAAAACAACCCATGGTTTACATTTGTGGTGGTAAGCACGTGCATAATTATGATTACACACAATTTACGTACAGTACTGTGAATTTACCCTTGTTTACTATTTTTATTCCAGAATGCCATAATGATAATGAAATTAAACCGCGTGATCCTATTCGATGTCGTGAATGTGGATACCGAATCATGTATAAAAAGAGAACGAAGAGATGTAAGTAAAACTAATAACTCGGTATTTTAAATACAGGTTTAATTATCTTGTGTTTTTATTCCAGGGATCGTATTCGATGCACGATAATTACGTGGAATACTCAATTATTTTGTACAGATTTAAACAGTTTGCCCATTTCATTCCCAAACATTGCAGTTGGCAATTCGATTTCCGATAAAATACTTTTCGGAATTTGTCCTGTTTGATCGGTTTTTGTATCCGGAATTATTTCGCTTACAATCTGTCAAAAATATAATTTTATGTTAAAGACAATCCAATAAAACTCATTAATATAGTTACCTGTTTTATATCATACCACCCCATGTCTTCTCTTATATTTAGCAAAGCTGATAAATGTTCTTGCGTCATGTCTGGATAATTATGAACCAAACCCTACAGAATAAATTTTTGATTTAACAAATTGCATCAGTTTTGAACAAGATTACCGAGAATACTTACAGAAAGGATTAAACTCAACATTTCCTTGTCCTTAAGTTTGAGAACTTCTGCAAAACGAACTAGAATGTCTGTCGACGAATCCGCCTGCGAAAGAATTAATTTAATATTGCTCAGTAGGAAGATACCGATTAATGCAAATTAAATCTTATTACTTTAGCTAAATGCGGTGCCAAATGTTTGATCAGGTTTTGAAGTTGTTCAACTTCTTTTATTATCTTTTCAGCACAATCTTTTCTTTCATCAAAATTTGAAAATGTGAGCCGTCTGATTAAAAAATAAAAAAACATGATTAAAATTATTAAAATAAAATAATTTCATGCTAGCGTACTTTGAAAGCGTTGCTAAAATATATTGCTTGCATATTCTTTTTTTAATTTCTGCAATAACATCATCGTGATTTTTTGGTCTTAAATGCTGGTAGTCTTGATGATAATCTTCTACCGTAACGCAAATTGTGTCCATTGGGGTGTCGCTGCTTACCCTAAAAAAATATAATCATTTAGAAATTAATTTATAACACTATTAAATTTTAAATTATACCATTTTCTGGTCATAAGATCTTGAAAATGTGGTTTCAGGTCGATGAACATCTCATCCAATAAAAAGTTACAACTATGGTTTGTGTAATAAAATTAAAATAATTATTTCAATTGATTCTATAATTTTAACGCACGTTTGTTCCCGAAGACGTTTATAGGTTTTGATCAATGAATCGAACTGACGTACAGCTTCATCATCATGCATGCCAGGTTTCCAAACTTGGTC
>JAQFZO010001140.1:0-17629 GCA_034695885.1 Geophilus flavus
GAAGCAACTTCTAAAAATAGCGATTCCAACGAACCACATCTTAACGGATCCGTGTCGGAAGACGGAGACAGTAACGGTGGTTTTGCATTCATTATTAACGGATATAGTTTGGTAATTAATATTAATCAATTAAATTTAATCAAATCAATCTAATATTTTTTCTATTTTAAAAAAAAAATAGATACATGCATTGAAGCCTTCATTGGAATCGTTATTTTTAGAAGTTGCTTCTCAGTGTCGTGCTGTCATCTGTTGTCGAGTGACACCCTTACAGAAAGCGATGGTTGTCGATTTGGTTAAAAGGCATAAAAAAGCGGTCACGCTTGCGATAGGGGATGGAGCTAACGATGTTAGCATGATTAAAAGTAATTTTAACAGAAAAAAAAATTATTTTTGAATATTATTTTATTTTAATATATATTTTTTTAAATTTTTAGTGGCGCACATCGGCGTTGGTATCAGTGGGCAAGAAGGAATGCAAGCTGTCTTGGCTAGTGATTTCTCGATTTCACAATTTCGATTTTTAGAACGTCTTTTATTAGTTCATGGTCGTTGGTCTTATCTTCGGATGTGTAAATTTCTTCGTTATTTCTTTTATAAAAACTTTGCCTTCACTTTGTGCCATTTCTGGTTTGCTTTCTTTTGTGGGTTTTCTGCACAAGTGAGTTGAAATTTAATTTTTTTTTAAATATTATTTATACTAACATCGATTTTTATTTATTTTACAGACACTTTATGATCCGTTTTTCATTTCTTGTTATAATGTTTTCTACACGTCGTTACCAGTGCTGGCGCTGGGCGTCTTTGATCAGGTGATATTGAATTCTAAGTTACAAAAAAATAAAATAATTGACATGTCTAATGCAATTTTGGTCTTTCAGGATGTAAATGAACGTAATTCTCTTCGTTATCCAAAATTATACACACCGGGTCACGTCAACTTACTATTCAACAAAAAGGAATTTTTGAAAAGCGTGTTTCATGGCATCTTGTCGTCATTGATTCTATTCTTTATACCATATGGTGCCTTTAAGGATTCCATTACTCCAGATGGTTTGGATATGGCAGACCATCACGTATTTGGTACCGTTGTTTCATCTATTTTGGTCATAGTTGTTACAGCACAAGTAAGTCACATTTTATTATTTACTCATTTATTATTATTTCTTTAAAAAAAAAATACTTTGGACCAGTTGGTCCGAAACAACATGTCAAAAACACCTGCTTTAGTTAGAATTAGGTCTTAGGAGTGGAAGGAAGGCAAAAATCAGAGTCTTCCTCCGCGAATTTTGTCTTTTCCATGTGTAGTTTCAATGGAATATTACAAAGACGAGCAAAAAAATAACATTTTTCTCTCTTTGTGTATTTACAGATAACCATTGACACAGCATATTGGTCAGTTTTTAACCATGTAGTCGTTTGGGGAAGTGTAGTGTTCTACTTCCTGTCCACTTTCTTTATAAACAGTAATCTAATTCGTGGTAAATACGTAGGTGCAATGCGAATGACTATGCGTTCAGCCCAGTATTGGTTCACACTGTTCGTAACGGTTAGCATACTTATCATTCCGATTCTCGCAAATCGCTATTACTTCGTCGACGTCAAACCGACACTCTCCGACCGAGTGCGCTTAAAACAACGCGAGTTCCAACTGCGATCCAGATCCACCGAAGCCGTCATGCGCACGCCCAGCCTTCGCCGAAGTCGCCGTTCCATTCGATCCGGATATGCCTTTGCCCACCAAGAAGGCTTCGGCCGGCTAATCACTTCCGGTAAAATCATGAAGAAATGGAAGCCGCAAAATTCGGACGTCGCCACACCTGATTATGCACGAAGAAACCGATTCGTTACCATCATTTCCGAAGCTTAGTTTCATAATCTTCCTACAATATTCATTTTTTCTCTCTTTATTTCATATTTTTGTAAAACTTTTTCAGACCAAAATTTGTATTATAATTTGATATTTAAGAAAAAAAATTATGATAGATGTGGTAAATATATATAAATATATATATAATTCTATATTATATAAATAATATGATGGAGTTATGGATTTAAATTTTTCTTTTCTTCTAGTCTTTTTGATCTCAGGTGTTCAATGGAAATTAGAAAAATGCAATGAAATTCACCAGGTGTCTTGATGTGAAACATAATCCTACGTGCAGAGTTTGTGTAGCAAAACTAATGATGAGTTAAGTTTGCTAAAGTATATGCTGAGATGATGATGATTATGCAGGGCTGCTTTGTTTCTATTAGTTTGTGTAGATGTTGCTAAAATGAACGGTTCGCTTAGTCATAGTCGATTGATTCTATATTTCAAATTCAGTCAAATGAAATTAATAATTTTTAATAATAACAAAAAAAAAATACATGCTGCCCCTGAGCTTGCTGCTGAGCACTGAGCTAAATGAATAAATTCACATGAGTTTGGGTTTTTTTTTTTAATTAAAAAAAATTTTTATTGGGTTTTTAAGGTAAATATTTATATTTTTTAAATGTTGCGAGGCTGAGTTTGCGCATAGAGGATCTTACAAATTTATAGTTATAAAGTAACGGTTGTATTGCTCGTTTTATGACATCATAATCATACATTTCTTGCTCTCTTTATAACTATCTTAAGGGGCCACCGAGGTTTTCCTTTGTGAAGTTATAGTTTAGCGTGTGAGTCTGGTTATCCGGCTTTTATTATTTTATAATTCTGATTTTCTTACACAATTTATATTTATAAAAATTTGGTTGACCAAATGAAAACCTTAGTTGTAAGCTTAATAGGCTCCACCCCTTTGCAAATGGCGACCACCATGCTGTCCCACTCTAAAATTTAACCGCGTAAAGGTAGATTCACACATGTATTCACACTTGATGTAACGCAACGCAAGAAAAAGTGGCGCAGCAGAAATGCAATGCAACGCAGGTGTTCGAAAACAACTCGATGCAGAGTTCTGCGCTACGTTAAATCGTTGCGTTTAACCAATCCCGTTGATTGTTGCTCTCGCAATGAATTGTGGGAAATTTTATCCTCTGATCCCATTGGTAGAATGTAACGCAACGCAACAAAAAAGTATTCACACAAGAATTCTGGTGTGAATGGCGTTGCATCTACTTTGTGCTGTTTTTGACTTCCGTTGCATCAAGTGTGAATCTAACTTAAGTCTTTTCATCCGTAACACCAATTCTGTGCACTTTTTGGACTGATTTAATTAGTTATGTAACAATACGTGTTAAAACAAGCTACTTTTGTGCACTAATTGAAATTTTAGGACTAAGATAATTGTAACCTTGTAACTATAATCTATGAAAGACACCCTTTTTGCGCAAACTCCCTAATATTTGTGTTTTTTGTACTTAATGGTACAAAAATCATTAAAATTCCTCGCAAAAACATATTTTTCTGACTAAATTTAATTAATTGTGGGAAAGATTTGATTTTCGGCTGCTACAATAACTACTACTAATAATAATAATGGTAATTATAATCAGTGGTGGGAAAAAAATTCATGAAATTCATGTCGATTTTCTGCTAATACTCACTACAGTACTATAATCATGACGACATTATGCAAAACGTTTTATTTTTAAATGAACAAATTTTTGCATAATAAGAAAAATAAAATTAATTCTTCTAAAAAAAAAAAAAAAAAACCGGAGTTAGTGCTGCAACTCAATGCCTTTACATTTTAAAGTAATTAATTTATTGAAAATTGAAGAAAAGTAAATAATAAAAAAGTTGCCTGGAGTTTAGATTTAAAAAGCGTAAATGTTGATCCTAGAATATTTCTGCAGATATTTTGTAATTTATCGTAGCTTTAAATGAAGATATATTGCACTTTACAGGTAAATAACGTGGAAAATGGATTTTTTTTTATTTTTTAAATTTTATTTTAGCATTTTTTCTTTATTAACGTTAATTGCTTGTGGGTTTTGTGCCTTATACGCTTCGTCTGTGCTCTGCCTTAAAAATGTTTGTATCAAACAAGTTGTAGATGAAAAAATAAGATAAAAAAAAAAGAAAAAGTCATGTTTACTAAACATGCGCATAAAATTATTTACACAAGATTTCTTTTATTTTGTATACACAAAAGAAAGGAGTTTATGCAAAATTTTTCACTCAAATTTTTGGGTATGTAGCACACAACTATCCGCACCAATATAAGTTTAAAAAATAAAAAAATAAAAAATAAATAAATTACAAATAATAATAATTATGAGAGGTTTTCATACATGACTTACTCAGGTTGATTTTTTCTTACACCTGGGTCGATATTTGTTGTGATGTATTTGTTGTAATAAACTGAAATATTCACACGTGTCTTTTTAATTCCTTCAATATCAAAAATTAAAAGCCACTTATAATTTTTTTAGTAAATAACTATCCGCTCCCTAATTATTATGCTATTAGATGTATTTTTAGCAATTTTTGATACGATGTTGCAGTCTGTTTGGAAATAAATCCAAAAATGATTGAAAAATTAACAACTCTGAAAATGGAACCGAAACCGAAATTCATTTGCCAAATTCAATTATTCCATCAAGAATACGTGAGAATAACTGTGATGATGAATGATTGGTGGGTCGTCTGCCATTACACATGATAAATGGTTGAGCAGCTGCAAACTGAAGCGAGGCCTTCTGGGTTCGATCACAACCATCACCATGCAGTCAATTTGTTTTATATTGTTGTTTCAGACGCAAAAGTATAGTTATTCTTCTCTTATCATGTCGAACGTGACTTTAAACGTGTTTTTAACCGAAGGTAATTGAAATCCTATGTCCTAATAATAATAATTAAGAGATAACGAAGCTTTTTTTTCTTTTCTGTCGCACTCTTAAAGTCTAACCTTTCATTATTTAGTGAAGTGAATGATCTCATATAACACTTTATTCTTAGAAAAGAATAAAGATTTGTTCGATTCTGTGTCGGAGACACCAAAATTAGATAGAAAGTGTGTTGTAAGAAAGCCCACGCACGCCTCAAAACCATTGATCAATGCCACATGCAATTGTAGTTACAAACTCAAAGCATATATTATTTCCAGTGTCTGTAAAAGAAGATCTAGAGTTCTTTTTGCCCCCACTAGGTGAGTTCTAATTGTTACCCGAAACCCTTCCCCTAAAAAAACAACTCCCGTTAGGTGTCGTTTCTGTTAAAATTAGGTTATAAAAAGAAATAGTTTTGAATTTGAAGAGTTTGCGTTTTACCCATAGTCGTATACAAGTATATTGCGGTTTTAATCTCGGTTTCCTTCTGGAATTTTAAATGAAGTACTGAAAATCTGAATGCAATAAACGTGTGTGGAATGTTCAGAATGTTACACACTCGTGGAGTATTACAATAAAACTGCACAACAGCGCTTTTAAAGTATAAAATTTATCCACCAAAAACACTTTTACCTTTACCCCAATTCTTTATAAAATGTTTATTATAGCTAATACTTAATCAAATATGTTTTTCCTTTGTTTTCAATGTTTTCTACACAGATATGATTTACAACAAAACATATAAACAAATGTCACATCCGGTGTTCTTACTTATTTCCTGTGATATTTTTACTTTCCTTTGATTTGTAGGACAAATGACCTTTTATGGCGTTTTACTGTCAGTAAAATGATAATTTTTTGTCGGGAGTATTGCAGGGAAGCTTTTTGAAGATGTTTGTGTTTGTAATGGGTTTTAATCAATTTTATTAAAATGGGGTCTCATTTATTTATCTTTTCCCCCCTTTTCATAATTGCATTTCACGTGATAGACAAGTGGTTGCAGCACTCAAACCTAATGAGAACATGATAGGAATTACGGTAACACCTCATAAAGCACAAACACTAATACAAACAATCGAATATGGATGAAAATAATGATTCGTTCAATTTCCACAAACTAATTTATCGTGTTTATTACACGGTTACTATTTATACTCATGTTTTTATGCGAGTTTCTCTACACAAACAAGAAAAATAGATTTTATTGAATCTTTAAAAAAAAAAAAAAATTATAGAAACATCAACACGAAAAGTTGAAAAAACTTTATTTTCATATAATAAAACGCTTTTAACGTAATTAAAACCGAATGCATACACTTCATTACGTATCGTACATTACTTTACACCTGCCGGAACAGATCGAGCCACATTTTAATAATTAAATTCCATTTTCATCTGACAACGATTCCATAAGCAAAACTACACAGTCATGAGCAAAACATGACGAGGGTTTATCGAACACCCGATGCGAAATTCGGACACCTGTAATGAAAGGTGGGAGGGAAAAAAAATGCAAAATAGAAATTAAAAAATAAAAAATAATAATAAAAAAAAGTTCGAAAGGTGCACACACTTTTCGTTACCGTGGTAATATTACATACGAACCGTCGTAAATAAATAGTTACCATAGCAACGCCAAAGTGGCGCAGCCTTCGGGTTGAATCATCCCGATTCCAGGGCCTACACGACGCCTTGACGTGCCGTCTGACGGGAAACCGACACCGCAATCCGCGGGCGCTGCGCCGGCGAGGGAAAATATCGCTATACATTTGTAAAGGCGTACGACATCGAATTTGGACATCCTTACGACATCCTTACCGTAGATGAAATGTTTAACGGGCCTTTGATCGCTCAAATTTGTCGGTTTCCATGTCAACAGACCCTGCAACCCGTGACGTGAACCGGTGACGTCGAGTGTTTCATTTAGAAAGCTACGAGGAATTACCAAGATGGCGCCGAGTGGCTTTTGCACAAATCCCAAGAAATCGCTAGTTCCGTAGCCACTACCTTTTTAACGGATGGGCGAGAGAATTATCCTAGCCCGATACTGCCCAGGTAAGGCTACTTTTAAGCCGTGCCATCCATTTTGTCCCCAGTTTTCCCCACACACCACCGCCACCCCTTACAAAGATCGTGTTCTCGCTCGATCCAGCCCCACCCCATCGCAGTAAGTAAATTGATGCTTTCTACAATTTTTTTTATAAAATACATTAAAATACCCACACGTATATATTTATACAACACTTTTCCCTAATCTCCATTGATTTATTTTTAAAACAATTTTTTTTCTTTACATTTCTGTGAGGTTGTGTTGATCGGTGTGAGGCAGGGAAGCTAAAGGGGGTGCTTTTCAAATCGCTCGCGTTTCTGGCTCGTTCGTCGGCAATTTGAGTTTGAGGGTTTTGTTTTTCAACATATTTTTTTTCTTTTAACAACAACCCACATTTTCCCCTCCAATAAATGGGTGACTAGTCGAAACGACCCATGACGTAATATCCTTGCTTATCAATGATAATGCAGCAATCGGGATTGAAGCTAGTTTCACCATCGGAATCACGTGACGCCACGTCACATCCGAACACCTTGTTGCTGGGCAACGATGGATGATGGTTGGCGTGCAAGTGCCTCGTTCCGGAAATGTTTGTTACTCGTTGTCATGGATACAACATTTTTCCATTTATTTTAAGATGGCGGATTTTCAAAAAAAATTATTTATTAATTTTTAAAAAAAAAATTAAACCAAAAAAACAAAAACAATCAAAAAATGCCAAAGTAACTTTTAAAAATCCACGAGTTACATATTCGTGAAAAAAGTAGACCAGTGCATGGTATCCCATGGTGCTTTGCGGGTTTCTTCCGCAGCCTCTCTCGTTATCGGGCATAGGTAGCCGATGAACGAACTTAGGTGCGACAACGTGCATAGGGTTCAATTCAATTAGATCCGTAGTATTTTTTACTTTTTTATTTTTTTCCATTCCTGAACCCCGACAGTTGCTTAGGCAACGGAATTTTTATTGGGTGGAGTAATGCAGTAACCCGCCGACTAACTGTAGAGAGGTGCACCTGGATACGCCCTCACCTTGTAAACTCGCAGGTGACGATGGGATTGCTTCACTCCCAATCGATCTTACGTATAGAAAAACAAAATGGCGGCCCACTGTGGCGCCATGATGGCGCCTATAGCCCGTAATGGATCTATGGCTACCTTTTTAACGCACGTCCAAATTGACGTAAACGAGAAAATGGCCACACGCATCGATCTTTCAGGTTTGTTTGTTTATATGTTTTTTGTTTCATTTATTTCGATTTGTTTCGATTGTCTTGGCTAATTTTTTGATTGATGGTCGTTTAATGAATGAACGGATGTGATGTCATGCGGTGGGTGGCATGTGCTAAAGGCCTGAAAAAGGGAGCGATGCGCATGCGTGGCTGTCGCATTGCGTGCACGGTTTTTGAGGACCCACCAGAAATTGACTGGATCGATGCCCTCCAGACGTGAACAAGTGCAAAGTTTATTCGGCAGTAGCGTATAGTGTGAGACTACGCCCTGTCACGAGTGTCCCCCGGGACTGGGTTGACCATTAGTTAACCGGGTAATTGAATATGTTGGTTAAAAAAGATTAACCCAAGTGAGGAAATCTCGTGTCGAACAAGGGCAACGGTTCAAATTTCCATTTTTTTTTCTCTCACCAATTTTCACCGATTTATTTATTTTTCATGGCACAAAATGTCAATACTTCTCTTCTTCCACTCTGGCTTAAAGCGAATTGTTTGTTTTGGGTTCAAAGTGAGGCGAGGGTGTGGCGTAATTAAAGATATTAATTGATACCGAATTTGTGCAGATGGAATTAATAAATTTTGAGAAACTACAGACGTTTATTTTTTTTTGACTCGATCAATTGCTCGAAAATGTGTTATTCCCAAAGATAATTACCCGTTATTTTCTTCTTCGTCTTCCTGTGTGTTTAATGATTTTTAACCGGTTTATTATAGATGTTGGGCGTTTCGAAATAATAATGAAACAAAAATGGAAAAATATATAAAAATTTCCATGCCAACCATTTTTTCCCTCTATTTTTTATGTAGAATTCTAAGAATTCTAAAGTTAGTTGTCCTTTTATTGAAATGAATGGAATTTCAAAAGTCGAAATTCAACTCTCAATTACTTTTCTTAAAACCAACAAACAACTTGAAACGCAGCGACTTTTCATTCTTTAAATAATAACTGGTTTTCCCCAACAATGTCTTATCTCACTCAGTTTGGTCGAGGCGTCTTTAATGCACTGCAAATCCCATTACACCTCGAGGTTAAATCGTGTGTTGGGAAACGTTTTGAAATATTGTTGCGATGAAAAAGAGAAAAAAAGATCAATTAAGACGCAATCAAATTTAAAGAACAAGCGTTTTGCTTGTAGTTCTTGTTCTAAATTGCGTTTAGTGTCGTGTTCTCAGTGCCCAACAACTCCGTATCTAGATGGAACTGCAATTGCTTTGTCCTTAACTCGAATTGGTTTATGATTATCTGGAGTAGTTGCAAGTTCTTATCTAATCCGAGCTTACAAAGTGAAATAATATTTATTGACCAAGAAAAAACAGGGTTGGTGGTAAATATTGATCCATCTTGGCTTATTTTAATACCAGAGTGGTCGGATTTTTAAATTAATAATGTGCATGGGAAAAAAAAGGTTTTCACTCTTCCAGTTGGGAATATTACAATTTTGTTATTGCAATTTATCTTTTTAATATTTAAACATTTATTTTTGATGAAATTTCTAAATATGCCTTATTTTTGATGTGAAACATCTTTAGGCAAACCTGCTGAGCTGAATAAATTCAATCTTGCTCTAGACTCATTGACAGGTCTTGCACGTTAAACTGCTTCTGATTTTAGCAGCAGTAGTAGTAGTCGTCGTGCCTGATTGCAGTTGATTCCTAAGTAGCGAGAAGTAGTATTATATTGCTTAAGATTCCCAGCAGCTACTATGGCCATACGGGACCTGTCACAGACCTAATTACAAATACTATAAAAACACAAACATCAAAAATACTCAATCTTTAATTGTACACAATCCATGATTTTCAACACAAATTTCAAAACTACGCATTCCCTTTGTCATCGTAGTAGTATTATAAAGTTTAAGGTCCTTAGCGGCTGCGACAGACATGAGTAAACTCGTAGAACTATGTCTCAAAATTGGGTGACAGAAAGTAACTATATTATTAAAAATATAAAAATTCTTATTTCTCTTTTCTTTATTTCATAAAAATTGAATTCTACAACTTGTGTTTCACATAAGACATCAGTTAACGCATGTCCAGCACAGGCAAATTTATTTCGTGCACTAACTTAGTTACAAACTGTAATATCAGATAATGGATTAATCTACTTAAAGTTTTAACCCCTGGTTAAGAAGATTTGCACTTTGGCACAGTGGATCTGTCTCCAAGTAGATTTTAAATGGGGGAAGAAGAGTGAGGGAATTTGCTGCAGCATTGCGGTTTTAACACAATACTTAAATTGTTATTGCTTAATGTAATTATAATGCTACCCACTAAAATCCTTTAAACTAATGACGTTATACTTTGAAACTTTCATTGAAAATACTTTAAATTAACCCTTTTTTAAGGTATTGGACAATTATGGGAATCTTCAATGAGAAAAGTAATTACCAAATTGCGTATAATTACTCAAGGGTAAAGGGTTAAGGAACTTTAATTAAACGGAACCTTAAAATGTTTGTGTTGTAAATCACATTACTAAAGACAAAAATTTTAAAGGGCAAATGTGAGTTTTCTCATTTTCTGACGTATTCACTTTCTTTCAATGACTCGCAGTTTGACACCACAGAGAGAAAAACCAAAAACAAAAACCATTATGGCCAATTTTTGATAAAAAAAATATCCGGGATCACGTCATGGGTTTTACCTTTTGTGACGTAAATCCTGTTTGTCCGTCTCCTTTGTTTCGATTGGCGCCAGGCTCGATGATGACGTCCAGGAGATACTAATCGAAACGTCGAGTGAGTGCCGACATAAAGCGAAAGTGAAGGATTTTATATTTTATTATAATTCAGGAAAACGTTTAGTAAGTAACTTTACAATTATTTCTCCTTTAAAAAAGAACGGTGCACTGGTTGTGAAGAGTAGAATGTTGGAAAGTCGAAATATCGTTTAAACAGTCGATAAAAGAGGTTCTAAAAATGGGTGTGAGGTTATCAATAAGTAATGAACCTGCCGTAGTGTAATTTTCTCGGAAACAAAATTTGTTTTCCATTTTTTTTCCTTACCAGTTTAATATGATTGGCTTAAATTACGAGTGGAATCTTTTATGAGGAATCTAGTAAATAAAAACATATTTTCGTGTATGTACCAACGAGATAAAATACTAAAGAAAAGAGAATATTATTGACGACATTTTTTGTCGTGAGTTTTCTAACTGGAAAACATCAAGTTATGGTTCTGTTAAATTGAGTTATAAATTAGTTGTTATGGTCGGGAAAAGGAACGTAGTAGTTTTTCAATTGTTTTTCAATTGGCGAAACTGCGCGGCACGTTGAACAATAACTTCACATTAGTATGTGAAGATCATTTACTGTTGGCTTCTTTTTCGCGCAATTAGCTTTACGTGCACTCAGAAAGTACGTTTGGAAGGGCAATAAAGAATTAGTGGACACGACTTTTCTTCCCTCGGGTAGTAATGTTGTCAAGTCTGCATTATACGTATAAATTGCTAAATATTAGGCCCGGAGGCCGGAGCAAACGGGCGCTTATGCTTGTGCTTAAGCTCAAGCCAAAACCGTTAGATAGGTGCTGGGAACCTCCATTTTGTTTTTGAACAGTAAGCATGCACACACAAAGAAGTAAGAGTGTTGTTATACACTATTTTTCCTGTGGCGAACATCTTTAAAGGTGTAAAGCATATTTCCCAGAATGTACACCTTTACACCTTGTTATTTAAGTGTATAGGAACTATATAAAAGGATGTACAGTATTACTTTACACCTAAAAAGGTTATGCCACAGGAAAATTTCAAGGTGTAATAAGTTGGATCGCGAAATACGCCTTAAAACCAAGCGTGAAGCTCAAGCGCAATACACAAGCACAAGCATAAGCGCCCATTTGCTCTGGGCTTGGATATAGATGTACGAGTTTGCTTTAACTTAAAATGTTTCACATGCATTTCATTTCATGAATTTTGTATTGCGAAGAGATGTGGTGAAGTCTCAATTAGAGATTTTCATGGTTCCCAGACTTAGTCGAATGTTTGAAGCAGAAGTATATACTGTCTATCTCATCTAATTATGATATATGGAACCTTTTGTCGAGCGTGTAACTTTCTTTAAAACTGTAAAAATTTTATATCATCCAATGGGGAATTTACTTTATTGATTATTATTCTTAGCACGAGTTTTCACAATTTTGGACTTTCTGTTGATATGTGGTGTAGCTAACTTTGAAGTTGAGTGAATGATTAAAATTTTACAATTTCTACGTAAATTCTGAAAAATCATTTATGAGAACAGTAAATATTTTAAAAATATATTGGGAAGGGAAGAAGGATGTTGTAACAATCAAACAACCTTTCTTTTTTGGTTGGTATACAGTGTCCAATAAAGGGGGAATCCAAAAGAAGAATTACTGTACAGTACTTGTAATTGGGTTTAATTTAATTTAGTCTATTTTTGACATTTACTTTTGTAGTTAGTTGTATAACACATCGTATGAATGTAATTGTAAACATTTGTAGAAACCTACTGTGCGAGTCCACAACATAAACACTGTTTAAACACAGACCACAGTAGCACTAGTCATCATTTTCTCGATCTATCTCATTGATCCGCCATTTCATTTAAGTTATTTACACACATAATCGCCGTAAACACTGTTTATGTGCAATTACTTTATGAACCCAGTTTGTGTAATAAACGTTTCAGATATTCTCAAACACGTGGCTCCAAAAATTTGCCCTTGATCAAAAAGTTCAGCGGCATACGTATTGTAATATGGGTATACCATATTAACCCGGAACAGGTTTCCCAGGATGCCGGATAATTCGAGTCAAAAATTTCTGGCACTATTCACTATTTTTCCTGCAAAATTCATTTTTACCGGCATGCCGCCTGTTCCGGAGTAATACGGTACAGTGGACATTTGTCCAGGTCCATAGATTTCTAAGGGGCCCCAATTTCAGTTGAAAATAAAAATAAAATACATTTTATGCTTATTTTGGTTTTATTTTATTAATATAAACTGATGGGATCCTTTCAATGCCAGTGCCGAAGCCCCCAAGTGCCATAATGCGCCACTGCCCACTGTAGTAAAGTCAGAGATCATTTTGTGTATGATCATAGGACATGATTCTTGTTTATTCTCTTTACACCCAGTTAGTCTAGTTACACATAACAATAAATTCCTGCAAACTGAGTATACCATGTGTGTCCAAATTCATGTAAAATAATACAATCGTCACACGGAATGGTATTACACTATGGCTGCTTTATACACAGTTGGTCATTTCCCAACAAGAATAGTCGATATAAGGCATGTGGCCAACAGATGAATAGGGAAACAAGGTTAAACAGTGTAGAGGTTAACTCGTCATGTGATGTTGTGACAAATTTAATCTGCAGGAAAATTATCCATTTGCACAAACTCTCCCAAACTTTAATGTTATTTATAAATTACAATTTACTATCAATCAATCAGCAACTAATTGTTTTTTTTATAACTTAAGTGACAACAAAAATAAATAGAAACTAAAAAAAAAAGATGTTACAAAATTTATTACGACATTTAGACTCGTGCGTGTGTTCGCTTAGTGATTTGATATGTGCTGCGCATCGAGTTTAAGGTTTTCAAGACGATGACACAGAAATATGAATATCATTATTTTTCTTTTTTTAGTGGTACGGATGCGTGAGACCCTTAATAGAAAATAAGTCTCGACTCTTTTGGTTGTTTATTTAATATTTACTTCAAATTTAATCGAAACTGTCTACATTTTTACATTTTAATAAGAGATGACTCGATATGTAAAGTTTATCGATTGCATTCTTTTGTGGTGTATATATCTTTGAGCCACGGGTTTTGCGAGTGGGAATAGAATTTTATAAACGAAATTTTAAAAAAAAAGATACACATCGTTTGTTTACTCAAAGTCTGACATCAGTTTGTCTTTGAATTGATTTCCCAACAGATGTAACTTAGAATTCTGGTTGGGAATCGGTCGAAATTAAAGCCTTCGTGTATTTCCGAATAGATTTGTAAGGAAATCTTCACCCAATTAGGACATTGGGAACTAGTATTTCGAAATAGTAAGTTGTTGTTTTTTTTCAACCATGATATGTCAAATGTCAATTTGAAAGGAATGAATAAAAAAAATTGTAGTAATTAGGTAAAGGTTCAGACGAAATGAGATCAATAGAGTGGATTTAACATCCAACGTTCCATTACAAACTGTTTTAACTTTTGCTTGAATGAAAAATGTATCAAATTTACATTAGTGCTGAATTGCTTTTATTCTATCCAGGAAGAGAATATTTCTAGTATCAGGGAATTTTCCACTACTCATTAATTTTTTATTGGTTTTAAAAGGTTTTTGGGAAAAATTCTTCCATACTTTTCCCAAAAATACTAAATGGTCTAAAAGGTCAAGAGCACCGAAACCATACTTTATGATTGTGGTTGGTGTATCGTATCGTATGATACAGAGTCGAGGAAACTCCATTACTGATGTATGTCCACTTAAAGCATGCGCCCTCGTAGTGCAATAATGGGTTTCCTCTCTGCAGTTGCCTCTCGACGAGGTCAGCCAACCCTACAAACAGGAATCAGAAGTCATCAAGCGATCATATGTTATGTTAGGTTATGTCTTGTGATGACCACCACCACCTGGATTTGCTGTGCCGTTATGGGTCAATTTTGCACGCCTGATGCTCGTTATCAGCATTTTTCAGCGGATGATTCCACCGATCTTTATGCCATCGTTATGGATTAACCCTTTGGATGCCCTGAGAAGAAATTAAACCTTTGGATTACTAAGAATCGTGAGGCCAACGAACCTTTGGATTCTTTAAGGGTGGAACTACAATGTAGAGAGTTGATACGGTAGGGCAACGTTGGGTTTTTCGTGTGCGCAATGCGCATGCACGGTCATCCACCAACCAACCATCGTGCTTGATTACAGGCGATTCCTAGTAGCGAGGAGTATTGACACATAGATTGCCCGGCAATCTACGTATCCCGTGATCACGATAATCTTGTGCCGTGTGTGCAGTCATAGGCTTTAAACATATGTGTCTAAAATGGGACTTAATGTATTCAGGAATTTGAACTTGTGCAAGTTGCACGAGATAATTAGAAAATGCACAAAACGCAAATGTCGCTCAATGGCAAAAACCAATGTGGTGAAGCCAACTTTTCTATCGTTCTCACTTGTTGCTTATGTACCTAAAGTATAAGGTGATGAAAAGAAACATAAGTTTTACTATTTTATGCCGCATTTTAATTAGTGTGTTCAATCTTTATTCGGTTATTGTCGTCTTTACAAATTTTTGTATCGAATGTTGCTCATCGATACCACCGCCCACGTTGCATCCTGTGGTTGATGACGTTACTCCTCGCCGCTAATTTCGATGCGGTGGTCGCTAGCAACTCGGTGACAAAAACATCAAATGAACCGCCTAACATTGCCCTGCTGTATCAACTCTCTATACTATGGGTGAAACTTCCGTCGAATTGGCTCGTTTCAAAGGCTTTGAAGAAGGAATTAATTTCCATTTCCCCAAGGTGAAGTTCAGGACTCGTTTTTGGGGAATAAAGCTGATATCTGCGCACGCTCAGTGGTGTTTTTACGTTATTATTTTGATATCTGACGACACTTAGCTAATTTTTTATAAATATTATAAACAAGTCGGTAGAATAACCTCTAGATGGCGCTATTAAATGAGTAGCGATGTCATTCTTCTGGGTGTGGGTTAATTTACAACTCGTACTACAATTCTCGTTTAATACAAACATTTATTTATGCTTTCGAGATGCCCCTTGTTTAAAAACACTTTTAATTGAGTTTGTAAATAAAATTTAACAAATTAATTCACAAATGTTTTAATAAAATGTAAATTTAATTAATTTACTCCTGGTGCAACATCAACACAATACGTTTTGAATTGAATTTTCCTGCTATGATTATAGAGCGTCATATGTTCTTTTGACCTTTCCAACACTTTTTACTCACCACGACGCCTCTTCAACCCTGAAAACAAAATTAAAAACAAATATTCACCCACATAGTTCCTCTTTAACGATTTATTTATTTGGGTGTAGCATTTTTCAGTCACTTAAAAAAATGTAATTAAAAACTTATTCGTTTCATTTCTATTTCAATTTCAATTATCTTCTATTTGTACAATTTTTTTAAGAAAAAGGAGAGTAAAAAAAATAGCATGTTGAAGAGATGAAGTTGAAACACTAAGCCAGATTATCCTTAGATTAATGGACATGTCAGAATCAATTGACCCTGGTCGAAAACGAAACATGGCTATTTTTAGAATTTAATTTTTTTTCTTTTTCTTCCTTTCCTTCAAAGATTTGTTTGAAAAATCTTTGTCATATTCTTCGTTTCCTCTCTCTCTCTTTTCTCATCTTTCCGTCAAATCGCTGCTAATCGATTCGTCCGTATTTGCGGATGCTGATCGTCCTTGAGCGATTTTGAATTTTCACCGTGTACCGTAATTTCCGTTGATAAAACAATTTTACACCTCATTTATTTAATTTAATTTGTATAAACACCAACCACCAATTAAAACATAAACCAAAACTTTGGTTGTTATTATTTTTTTTTTTCATATTTTGTACAGAAAAATTCCATGAGACGATTAGAAATGATTTTTTATTGTGTTGACGTACGAAGTAATATCGATTTCTCTTATAAATACACACTAAATCATTAAAAAAAACAAAAAACTAAGTAATTAGACAAGCAATTTATGACTAACAGAATTCAGTCATTAAAAATTAATCATTTTTACGAGTTTTTATATACATTAAGAAATATTACATTCATTTGCGCGTGCGTAAACGAGTTTATACACTTAAAAATACATTTTGCACACAATAAAAATTCCCTCGAATGGAAGTAACTTCTATTCTAGTAAACCAGTGGCCGATTGCGATTAATCCAATAATTTTACTTAATGCGACACTTGATGATGTGTGAATGAGAGTTAATTTGATTGATGGGAATGCGAGTAGGCCGATGGATTTGCTTTTTATTGCAGTGAGTGTAGAGTAATTTGTAGAGAGTGAGTCGACCTGAATTTATTGCAATATTAAGATTATTTGTAGGCTGTAACTGTGCGACTCTGCACTGCTTTGGATATGATGATAATTACTGTGATAGAGATACGAGTTTTATGGTAACACGAGTGATAAAGTCATGCGCAGAAAAGATAGTAGTAATTAGATTAACTTTACATAATGTCCCAGAGTTTTAAGTTTTTTTTTGTTGCCATAAAACATTGAAATAAGTATAGAAATAGTCAAATCTCCTACTGTAGACCCTATTTTAGATGGTTTTTATTTTAAATGTAGGGAAATAATATTTTAGACGTTAGTAAATATTTGGCCCCTTTTGTCCACAAACAAATATTTCAGAGTTTCTGGACCTCCAATATCTAATTTTAACTAAATTTCCGTGAATAAAAGTAGTGATTGATGGAAATACACGTGCAAGATCAAAAATATTTTAGCAGGAGATAGAAATGAATCATTAGACGAATTAAACCTAGCAAAAGTTACATCGCTCACTTTTTCCCCGATCACATCCCGTGACTCAGAACGTAGTTTTTAACAGCATAAATCTTTACTATGA
>JAQFZO010001141.1:0-17628 GCA_034695885.1 Geophilus flavus
TAACCCAACACGTGTCAAAGAATTACTATCGAGTGCTCGGTAAAAAAACCTCGGTAAAATATTCAAATCTTCCACGCGACCGCGCATTAAGTTCCCTCATGGTTCAATTATGGACCAATTTCGCACGCTACGAAAACCCGACACCTCCTGGCAATTACCTAAACCTCCATTGGAGCCGCGTAGCGAACGGAAGAGTTCCTTATTTGAGTCTACGTCAGCCCTTGAAAATCGAACGTGATTTTCATCCCTGGAGAATGCAATTTTGGTTGAAAAATGTCGATAAATTTTAAATAAAATAAACATTAACTTTTTTTTCAATTTTATTACATCATAAATTCCATTTTTACCCGATGCAACATTGTAACAGTTTATAAAAACTTGTTTTATTATGTATCTTCTTACAATTTTATATGATTATGACATAAACCGGTTTTTAATTTCATTTTGTGACTTAACTTACCGCCATCTGGCGACACAGATTACAATCTTTACATAATTTAATTTAATTTCAATTTTCTTTGATTCCAATTCAAATTTGGCGCCGCAGAATAAAAATAAACTTTACTTCGTCAATCAACCACCAGAGCGCGCCGCCGCCAAGTGACTCCCGGAATTACCTCGAGGAAACCATACCTTGCTCGCTATCAGGGTCCTTTCACCCTGCTCGCTACCTTATCATATGATCGTTATGGGAGTTATATCATGTGTTATTTTAGTTTTCTTCTCATTTATTTTATGATATCAACGACTTTTAGTCATGACACTTTCTCGCCTCTTAAAAACAGTACTTTTGGTTACAGTTTTCAAGGAGGAAGCAACAAAAGCTGCTCGAAAGAAGTAAGATCGACGATTTTTCAAGAAAACCGAGAGTTTAAAATCATCTAATAAAATGTAAATTTCCAGTTCCTAAATTCATCGGACGAAAACGACTGTCGTATTTATTACGCAAAAACTTCCAACAGCACATGTAAATATGAATTATGATCAAACATTTTTCTAATTTTTCTCTCATTTAACTTATTTGTATTCTCATCAGGTGGCGATTTCGCAATTCCGGATGAAAAACAGCGTCGGGAAACGGAAGATTTGAATATTTTACCGAGGTTTTTTTACCGAGCACTCGATAGTAATTCTTTGACACGTGTTGGGTTAAATATTTCCATTCCGATGTTTAACCACGGTAATTTATTTATTTTTCCCTATTCAGAATTTTTTTTTATTAATATATATTTTTTAAATATTAGATACGCGTGGATTTGCATTTTTATTAAATATTCCGAACGAACCTTATCACATCTGCCACGTAATTCTCATAAATTCACAAAAACCGATTAAAAAATTCGATTTATGGGACGATCAATTTTATTTTTTGAAATCTGGATACGGAACATCAATTTTCAACTTCACTGTAATCGAAATCCCGACTGGAAAACAACAAACATTTTCAAGTATCATTCCGACCGAATCTTCTATAAGTAAAATTTGATTAATTTCTTTATGTATTGATGACGTAATTAATTTTTAATTTTTTTTTTAGAAGATTTGAATGAAAACAATTGGAGGCCATTTTTGTTTAGTCAAAACATTGATGATAAAATCGTGATTACGTTTGCTTCTGCACCGTTTACACTGAAGGGATATACGGTGAAATTATTAAACGGTGATAAAATAAAAAACACAAAAACCGTGAATCAAGATGGGCTGTTTCAAAAAATTAGTTACGATAATTTGTCATCCGGCGTCTACCAAGTGCGAGTTAAGGGAAATTGCGAAAAATGCGTGGAAGGAACATTATTTATTAGATCTACGAGTAATTACTTAAATATATAAAATTTACAAAATTTAACAAAAATTTCATCATTTTAATTTTTTTTTTTTTTTTATAGAAAAATCGACTTCGCCGACGTTAGTTACAGCGATGATAATAACGGCCGTTTGCAGTTTTCTCGTATTTTTGGCTGTTTTGATAGTATCCATTAAAATTCAAAGAAAAAAAATACTTCAATCTGATGATTGTGGAAGATTGCAACAAAATAACGCAGAACAAAACCCGGAAAATCAAAATCTTGATTCCGATTTTTCGTCGACGACGAGGAATGAATTAGTATCGCAGGAACCATCATCATCATCATTGACATCGCTTCGGCCTCGACCGACCATCAGTGTGGACGTAGCGCTTGAAAATGCTGAAAGAAACCGCTACAAAAATTCCGATGCTCCATCATCGAGTTTCGCTACACACAATTTAGTTTCTTCTAGTTTACAATCGATGACCACTCACGACGGTCAACCAACTTCCGGTCAATTTTCTTATGGTCAACAACCGTTCGTGCCTTTTCCTGAGACTCAACAACAGCCATTTCTAGTTCCCGTTCTGGTTCCGGTTATGATGATGCCGCCAAATCCTTTGGTTTTTAACCAATTTCAAAATGGAAATATGTTTTCCAATTGGTGAAAGTGACGTCATAGAATTCAATTTTTTAGGTTTTAATTTTTTTTTCACTTGTACAAATGTTGAAGGTTTTTAAAGTTTATTACAAATTATGAATGTACATTTTTATTTAAATATCGATTAAATCCTTTTTATACAATTTTTATTCCAATCTTCACTATTTATTTCGGATTTAAAACCAATCTGAGATTTTATTCCACACAACCGGGCATTATAACCGTTTGAAATTGGCGCTGAAAATAAAAATAAAATTTAGTTCTGTAACCAGCCATCAGAGCGCGCCACATTCTACTGACTGGTGCGAGGCTGGTGGTAGCTCCGAGTATTCCATCAGGGCACCACCACCACCACCTTGCCGTCGGTATGGGTGTTGGGATTATATCATGTGTTATTTTGATTTATTTCATGATATCATCGACTTTAAGTCATGACACGCTGTCGCCACGTAAGAACAGTACTTTTGGTTACGGTTTAAAACCAGGAATGAACAAAAGTTGCTCGAAAGAAGTAAGTTTACAATTCATACAAGTTACACTTAATTTCCAAGAATCGCTAGTTCCGTAATCATCAATTAAACCAACAAAACATCAATTTTCAGTTCCTAAAATCATCAGACAAAAACGATTGTCAAATTTATTTCACCCGCGGCGAAGACGGAACATGTAAATATAAAAAAAATAAAAAAATTATTTTTTTTTAATTATTTAATTCGTTTTACATCATCAGGTGGTGATTTCGCAATTCCTGACGAAAAGCAGCGACGGGAAACGGAGAAATTAAATGTTTTCGCAAGATTTTTTTTCCGAACATTTGACGAACCGCCTTACACAACGTTAACGCGCGTTGGGTTAAATGTTTCCTTTCCAATATTGGACAATGGTATTTTATTTTTACCTTCAACCATTTCGTTATCGATGTTTACAATTTTATTTTTGTTTTTTTTTTATCAGATACGAGTGGATATGCAATTTTATTGAGTATTCCATCTAAACCTTATCACAGATGTCAAGTTATTCGCATAAATTCACCAAAACCGATTAAAAAATTCGTTTTATGGACCGATCAATTTTTTTTTTTTTTTTTTAGCGCTGGCTTTGACAGGGACCCATGTGCTGCTCGCGCCGCCCGGATACGAACCACGAGGAACGACCAGTTCGGAGATTTGTACGACCAAGTCTCCGGACGCGATGACGACACCCACCAAAGAACGCGCACCGAGTCCGGAGATTCAAGAGACCGAGTCCCCGGGCGAAAACGTCGTGTCCGTCGAAGAGCCTTTGCCAAAACTGATCCACCCCTCGGAAAGGATCCACCTTCCTTCCCGAGAAGACGACGGATTCAGATGTGGATCTCCGATGTCGCGATGCGAGTCGAGGGAGCGTTCACAGTCACCGGCGAGGGAGTCCAAGAGGGGACGCCACTCCTCCGGAGGTGGACGGTCCCCGCTCCATCTACTTGCCCTGCGCCGCGAGTCGGAGAGAGAGGAGATCGACAAGCTAAAAATGGAGCTGGTCGACGCGATTGATCCTCGAAGAGAGGATGCACGACATTCGCGTCAAGCGACACCCCCAAGACAGCACTCACCGACGAGACGAGAACCCAGGAGTTCGTACGTGTTCTTCGAACAGGAGCACGAATTTGAGTTGCCCTACACGGAACTTGAGGCGACGATCGACCGAGTCGATCGGGAACCCACCGACCAGGGTTTCCGATCCTTGTGTGATAAGCTGGAGCGTCAAAAGATCGACGACGCAATTCGCAAGCTCCAAAATCTAAGCTGCGAGCATGGCCGTAACACAGCACGCAGTACGATAGGGTGGCCGGACGACTACCGCCCCAGACTGGCCCGAATATGCAGAGACGTCCTCTCCCCCGTCGTATTTGTAAAATTTGAACGAGCCCTCCGTGCCTGGGCGATGGTTCGATCCCTGGGCGAGATGACCTGCCCCAGCTCCCGAGATGCATGGAACGCCCTAGCGCCCAGTCGCCTTGACACGCGCCTCGGATCATGGATCCAACTTGTCCGGGAGCGAGTCGATCGAACTCAGAGACGGCTCGAGATGGAAGCCGAGGAGCCGCCGCCGCCGCCACCACATGGGGACCCGCCAAAGCCAGCGCGACGAGCGTCAAGGGAGGAGAGGCGGAAGTGAAACGGATTTCAGTCCCGCCTACCAGAGGTTCGAGGAAATGAAGAACGGAACCGATGACGACTTCGATCCCGTCTTCAATCGAGTCAAAGAAGTGATTCGAAGTATAAAATAACATTTTTTTGGGTGTCGGTATTTTATTTGTTTTTTTTTATAATCTGTATTTTGACTTTTCTAGTGTATTTTCAGTAGGTGTTTAAATTTGGTGTCGGTATAAATTCTATTGGGTTTTATATTATGTAAAGAGAAGAAATTCTTTTATCCTTGTATAGAGAGCTTCTATGGGTTCTTCGAGAGATCACCTCTCGAACGCAATAAAAGGTATCCCTTGATTCAAATTCTTCATCCACTGAGCTTTTAATAGCAACTTCATCGCCAGATTCTTCTTCATCATCATCATCTTCAAGAAGTAGATTATCTTTGCTAGGAACAGCACCTTCACTTAAAATTTGTTTCGCACTTCTTTTCTTACGGCGAGAAAAAATCCGTGCCAATTGGGCAAATTTACGTCGCGACAATTTCCCCATATTCTTCAACTTCTCCCTAAAAGCTGCATCAGAATCTTCGGACGGAAAAGTTTTCGTGTACGGATAGGGACCCGTAGCTTCACCGGATACTTTGTCAACATCCTCATCGGTATCTGGGAAAAAACCACAAAAATTACAAATTTATAACTAATAAGAAAATCATGTTACTTTTCATCATTTTTAACCTCTATAACCCAAACTATATTTCATTGCATCAAGTGACCATGGAGATTCTTGGCCCACAAGTTGCAAACACCTTGTACCTGCCACGATTCTTGATGTCGAAAGGATATGTTTAAATATAACAAAACCCAACACCTTAACATTGATGGTATTAATGGATCTCTTGTGCATGTCAAAAGGATTTGATTCTACTTTGTTTTTTTACTGCAGTGCAAAGAGCAATTTCGACTGAATTTTATTTATTTGTTTATTTATTGAGATAAACTCACCGCTTTCGCTATCGCTGATTGAGTATGAAAAATTTCTTTGTTTGGATAATGCATCTGGAATTACAATTTTAAATGTTTTAGAATGGTTTTTACACTGCAAGAAAAATCAAATTTACAAAAATTTCACTTAATTAAATTCAAATTAAATTTATATTGGAAAATAACACTTTACGCAGTGTTATATACAGTATTGGGATTTTTTAAATTTTTGTTACCTCTTTCAAGAGTTGACATGAAATCTTTATTCCTCCTTAATTCCTGAACAAATTCTTCGTTCTGAAGTAAGAGAGCGACTCTTTCATCCTCTAGATATCTTGCCACTTCAGGATCACAGTCTCCAGCGCTTAGCCGTCGCTGCTGCCTCGCATTTTCTTCGATTTTTCGTTGGATGATTTCAGAACTTAGAACTGTAGTTATTTCCTGAAATTATTAATTGAGTTGATGTTAGAATGAGATAACAGGAAATATGTTGCCACATGGTTATTAAATTTAAGCTCTTTAGATAAAAAAAGACAATACACATGTTTAGGATTGATTCCATGGCTTCTGTAGGAAAGTTAATTATCAGTTTATGGGATGGGTTAGATTTCACAAATATTTCTGATCTATGACATTAACTCCACTAATACATTAATTTCTAGATCAATCGTGGTCAAAATTGTTGTCGCGAGCAGCATTTAGCAAACTAGACTCACCCAGTATATGTGGGAAAGATGTGGGAAAGTTTATTTCTTATACGAATGGAAAACACTCATCACCACTTCTACACTTTATGTCTACATTACTAACTGATCTGTGAGCCCGTAAGTGAAGTAGACTCATCTAAGAGGGTTTGGTGAGTTTACAGTGCTGCTTGCGGCAATTTTTTTGATGTTGTACATTGATATGTTGAGTTAATTTGCTTTTTTTTGCTGCAGCCATCTATTCTCATTCCAACTCCTTATTGTGGTTGTGGTTAAAAAAGCCTTTTTGATTATAACAACCAAGTATTCAGTGTTCTAGATCCCCTAACTATGCATTTACATAATTCAGATAGTAGCTATATTTAAAACCCGCCGCAAATGAAGGCGTGAGGCGCATGCTTGGGAGTACACCAGCAAAAGCACCCGTTTGCTCTTGGCCTTGGAACCAACCACGGTGCTTCAATAATCAGAATAATCAATAACAGACCAAATTCAAGTTCCATAATTAGTCGGCTCTGTGAAGTCTGGCTATAGTGAAGACCGGAGACAGGAAATTTGGTGGAAGTTGGGGACCCATTCTTAAAGAAAAGAAAACCATCTGTTGAGTCGGACAGAGTGTGGTGGGCCTGGTGGTGGACCCAATGGTGTCTGGACTTTCACAGAGTCGACTCAATTTGGATTTTGAAGTGAATCACAATAACTTCCAAATCTAAACTTCTGAAACTTTGATTTGTTCACTGTAATTTTCATGTCCATAATAATAATTGGGAATTACCATGCATACATTAACCATTCATACTTTACTGGTACACTCACAAGTTGCAACCATGCAACTAACTTTACTTCCAAACTCACACAGGTACACCAACTCATTACTACCATTAGTGACACCTAGTGGCTAAATACAATACAACACCAAACATTTTAACCAGTCCAGTTGAGATGGTACCTTTCGCATATTGGAATAGAGCAATCTCTATTTTATTCCACCAATCAACAGGACTTTAATACCACGAGAACCAAACAATCCACTGTCCACACATCACTTCTGTAGAAACATGATGAAAAATTTCATCGTTTTGGTTATTTCTTTATTCAACAACTCTTTTATTTACAGTAAACAAATGCTTATGAGCTATGTAAATTGAGTTATTTCATTCACTGCAGTTTTTCTATAGCCAAGAACCCAACCCTATTTTTACAAGAGGCACAGAATACAATCAAGAGGCATTTCGAATTTTGTAATATTTCTTTAAACCATATGACAGTTGTGAATGGAAGATTGACTTTTTCTTTGAGCGGACTTTACTAGCTCCTATGGGGGAAGAGAAACATCCAGCCTTTATTAGGATCGGATTGCTTTTGACGAATCACAAAAATACAGTCGTAGAAGATTACTGCAGACTTGTTGAAGTTATTCTTGGATTGTTTACTATATGAAAACACATTTTAAAAGTACCAATTATCAAATACTCTCCCACCTGAAGCAAAAAGTTTTGCATGAAACACTTACAGCCAAGTAGAGTAACTGGGATGGAAAACAAACCTAAAAGAAAACTCAATTTTTTAAATAAATTTAAATTAAATGTTTAAATAATTTAACCTTTAACTCTAGGTTTAACCTGATCATGTGATCAAGAATATTTCTCATATTCATAAACACAGTGCAATTACTGTAATGGTTTTTGTTTGAACCTTGTGTGTCCCATTTTGCTTGTTTATCAGTTTCATAATTCTTTATAATTATACTAAACTGCAACTCGTTTACCCAACCAAGTCAGATAACGATCTAAAACATCCATACTAATAATTACACTCTGACAGGTTTCAGATGGATGATTACAGAATGTACAGTATACCAAAATAACCATTATATTTGTGTAGTAATTAGTTTTAGTTACTGTTTGTCATGTATTATACATCAAGTTAGAACAAAAGTCTGGACTCTGGACCCGGCCAAATAATTTCTAAATGGTTAAAGATAAACACCACATGTTTGATTCGCTCAAATTTGACCTCTGACATAGATTTCGAGGTCAAACACTTTCCATCTTTTAATCCATTAAAGACGGAGAGAAATTTCCAATCGGAGAATCGGTCAAATTTGAGTGAATCGTTGGATTGGGCCTACTCTGTTTCTGTACGAGTTTGATCAAACAGATTTTGTTTATCTGTGTTAGTTTGGAAAATATTTGGGAAGAACCTGACTTTTTAACCACCCAGTTTTCTGCCTTTTTGATGGTCGGGGTTAGGCTCGAAGCTGAGCACCAGTTGCTTCGGCGGGTGAGTTGTTAAACACTCTTTAGCACATTCCGACTGTATTTTTAGATTTTGTTTATCTTTAACCATTTAGAAATTAGTCGAGACTTTTGTTCCACTCTGTATGTAATCAAAACTATAAAGACAACACACTGGGAAGTCTGACCTAGAACTATGGGTTGTAATTATTGATACACTTTTTAAATCAAATTTTA
This sequence comes from Geophilus flavus, assembly GCA_034695885.1. Classification (NCBI taxonomy): domain Eukaryota; kingdom Metazoa; phylum Arthropoda; class Chilopoda; order Geophilomorpha; family Geophilidae; genus Geophilus; species Geophilus flavus. The sequence goes on from JAQFZO010001141.1 coordinate 8,736, forward strand.
CACCAAAAAATACTGACTTTTACACTTATTGAAATTTACACCAAAAATATTGTTTCATACACCTTTTTTTTACTGACTGTGAAATTACTGACTATTGGTATGAATGGGTTTTGTTGGGTCTCAATCTTGGCAATGTTAAAAAAAGTCTTCAAAGACTAGACAATTTCATTCAATGTAGGTCTCTTAGAGTCAAGACTTAGCTTAAGACTGTAGATAAATTCAATTCATAATTTCATAAATAAATTATTTATAAAGGGCTCTACACACTAGGCGGAATGACCTAAAACTGAAAACCTATTTTGTTTAAAAACTATAAAATTTTCATTTCTGATTTACTACAAATCATTTCTATTTCATTGATTCACGTCAAATCGAAAGAAACTTGAAAAATTTCCCAGCTAAAAACTTTGTAAATTTTTTGTAAATTTTTTGCAAAAATTGTGTTAAAATTTTGCAAGAATTTAGCCACTTTTTTTTTCGCAAAACTTTTGCACCTTAAACCATGCAAAACAATAAGCCACAAATCTAAATTTTAGAAAAGTTTTGTAAAAATAAATCTACTGGATTAAATTTTGCAACATTTTTGCACAAAAATAGCCCCAAAAGTCAAAATTTATAAAATATCTGCAAAAATACTGAAATTCTGACAGAAAAATTCAAAAACTTCACAAAGTTTTTTTTACCTATGTCCAAACATTAATACAAAAAACAATAACATTACCCTATGTTGGGTCCGCTTCTTTTCCCCGGCAAATCTCAAGAAATCCGAGGGTAGCGAACCTAGCATCACCGGGCACCAATTTCGCGAACTCCTCAACGGCCCACTGGATGCCTCACTCGTCACGGTGACGGCAGCCTCGGCGGCCCTGGCTTCAGAAATTATGGATTGAACTTTATCCGTCGGCGAAAACCTCAGCAAATCTCCTCCATTATTAACCCCCGGTGCCGGCACAACAAAATTTACAGCCGCTGATGCTGCACCATGATTTTCTCCTCCCACTTCTTCCTTAATACCGACCACCTTAGGAGACAAAGGCGGAGTGTTGACATTCGGAACGGCCTGTTGATACGAAGGCGGTGGGGTTGTGGGTGAGTAACTGGGCGGCGATTCGGCATTATCAGCTGCATCCATTTCAGTTCTGAGTCTCTCATTCTCGTTATCAGTGCTCATAGTTAACAACTGATCGATCGTAGCATCCACGGCTCCTTGGTTGGCCCGAAGTACGGCTTCGATCACGTCTTCGTCCATTTCCGGAAACATGGTCTTAAAGTCGTGCATCGCTTGACTGAATTCAAGTTGCGTCGCATTCGGTGTGGCAGGTGGTTCGTCTTGAGATGGAGGCTGATCTACGGCAGCCATCGTCCGTGAATCACGGTAATTCAGTTGTTGTTGATGGTGAGGCAGACGGTGTTGTTGTTGTTGTTGTTGGTGTTGTTGGTGGTGGGTTTGGTGGGTGTGTTGTAGTGAGTCGTCTATAAATTTTCGAGCTGGCGATCCAGCAGCCATATCAAGCAAACCAACATCAGAGCAGTGGAGGTTTTCTGTTGAGTGTTCATATAACAACTCTTGCAACTGGAAATGGAATGGAAATGAGAAAATTAAAATAATTACGAGAATGAGTCGACTTAAGGGTGTGTGCCAAATAAAAGTTACTGGTGAGCAAATGGGTCAATAAATTAATGAGAAGTAATTCTTAGAAAGGGTCATATTTTTTTTTCTGGTGAATTTGGAAATGATGAGTAGTTTTTCGTACTGAAGGCATGGGCGATCGCCCCCCCCCCCCCCTTTCCAGGTCTTAGAAATCCCAAAAATCTTCACAAAATAGCAAAATTTTTCAAAAAATCGTTCAAAATCTTTAAAAAATCGTCTCAAAATCTCCAAAAATTGTTCAAAAATTGTTCAAAATTTTTCAAAAAATTGTTCAAAAATTGTTCAAAAATTGTTCAAAAATTTTCAAAAAATTGTTCAAAAATTGTTCAAAAATTTTCAAAAAATTGTTCAAAAATTGTTCAAAATTTTTCAAAAAATTGTTCAAAATCTTCAAAAAATCGTCTCAAAATCTCCAAAAATCGTTCAAAAATTCTTCAAATTTTTTCAAATTCGTTCAAAATCTTCAAAAATATTTCAAATCTTCAAAAAATCGCCAAAATCATCACAAAATCATTCAAAATCTTAATAAAAACCATTCATAAATTTTCGAAAAAGTTTCCAAAATCAGGAATAAAATCAGGATTTTGTTCGAGTTTGTCTGTATTGTGTGTCTATAGATCAATGTAAGTCATGGACTTCTGTATAAATAAGGACTGTAATATAGAAAAACTTGGATCGATGGAGAATTTTCATTTCTTTTGGCAGATGAGTCGTTGAGTTTCTTTTTGTTGTCTGCTCTTTGTTCATTAACTTCCTGCAGTGACTAATTGGAATGTATGTTTTAAAGGTTAGTTGCTGGAACTTTTGCAGCTGTGGAAAAATTCTATATAGCTCGGGTTAACTGTCCAGATGATTCTTTTGCAATCAGACTAGATAAGGACTAAGGATTTATTTGTTTGTGTGAAATTAGTACTTCTCTAAAATCTCATCTCATCTCATCTAAAACCAGTAGAGAAAATAATCAGTCAAAATTTTAGTCAAATGAAATATTTGTCAATCACTTTCTTTTCACCTATTCTTGAAAAAAGTGGGAAAATGTTGATACAACATTGGAGGTTAATATTTTTCAATTCAATAGAGGATTTTAACGGGTTTTTCACATTAAGCGTAACTCATTAGTGCGAAATTTTGTTCATACTAACGAAAATTTTATTTAAAAAATAATAAATACTCGTCGTTTTGGACCCATTTCTCCCTTTGGATTGTGTCGTTTTTGAGTTTGTTTACATTTTGGTTGTTTTGATGTGTCTTTTGACAGGTCCCGTATGACCTTTGCTGCCACTGGGGACCTTAAACTACTACTATGTAACGGCTGGAAAAATTCGTATCGACAAAAAATAAGACCGAAACTAAAGAAAAATTTTTCGTATCACGCAGTTTTTCGCACCATCGAATTTCGCATCGAATGACTTTGAGTCTATATGAGAAAAAAATCTGGGATTTTGCCCGCGTTCGCAGTAACAAGTTGGGACTGTAATTGAAAGTTCTTCCAAGTGTGCTTGAACAATCAGAACACGAGTCGATTCACAAAATAAAGTTCTTCTAAAAGAGAACTCAAAAATTTAGACAATCAGAAAATCGCACACAATCACAATGTTGTTTCAAACTTTCAACATTCATAGTTATCTTATAACCTGATTTTAAAAAAAATACAAAATTCTTAAAATTTGCCTAAAATTTTCCCATCAATTTTCACATTAAAAAAAAAAACAAATTAATTATTTCAAACACCCCACATCCCCAAAAAACTAAAATGTCATTAACCTTACTATTTAATTTAAAAAATTACTTCGCATCCTCTTTAACCATTTTCTCAATTAACTTGGACCTCAGCCAAAACAAAGCTAAAAATTAAACTTTTATCAAAAATTACTTCTTGCCCTATATATAACAAACCTATCACATTTACTTATCACATTCCACAACAAAAATAATTCAATTCTCCATTTTTTCACCACCTCCTCCTTTTTTCTCCCTCCAATCCAATCATTGCTCAACATACATCATCTGCTAGTCGATTGCACAAACAGGGACTAGTCATAAAAATGAATGTTTCTATTCATGGCCACAGTTAACTCCTTTCCTTCTCGACCAGACTTTGTTTACTCAAACAGCAAAATCCTTTCTCACAGCTGCATGTTTGGCTGCCCAACACATTAGTTGCCATGCAAATGCCAATCTATTCACCAATCGATACATTTCTCTTATCCAATACCTTGAATAACAACTTAAGTGCAAAAATTGATTAAATTGATTTGTTTTTTTTCCTGCAATAAAAAAAAAATTTATTAGAAAAAAATATTATTTTCAATTAAAAATAATACTTACTAAAAATTGATTTCCAGATTTTTAATTTTCTTGAAAATATAATAATAATGATAGCCTAAGATTTGGTGTATACTGAATAAATAAATGACGATTTATTTATATTTACGTTGTTTCTTCTGGTATTTTGTTGTTACTGACGGTGTAAGCTTGCGTAAAGGGATAAATCCTGTAATTAAATATGTTTTTTTACCTTATGAAACCGACATTAGATCCACCGCAGTTCACAAGCAGAAAATTGGAGTCGTTTTGTTCACTCACTCACAATCCTGCGGGAGGACCACAGTAAAATTCTACGGTAGTCTCGAAGGAACGTGTTTTGTTGATTGTGAATTTGTGATTGTAGTTTTTGACGATGCTTCCGTAGATTGCGTTTTGATGGTGAAATTCTTACGTTCATGTGGGAAAATCGTTGAGTCGTGGTTCTGATGCAATGGCCTTCTGGACTATATTTAGTTAATCGTTAGAGCTACTTACTTTTATTTTGCATTTTATTGAGTCAAAGGATATTTTTAGTTTTCATGTTTGTTATAGCTTGAATTTATTATTTATTGGTTTTTTTTCGTATTTTGTTATGGAAATTATTTTTTTATCTATTCGAAACACGAAAGTAATCTTTTGAGTTGTTTATTTTAAAAAAACATGTTATGTAAAAGTTGATTTTATCTCGTCTAAAAGATAAATATCAGACATAAAGGTTTTCTTTTCTATTCATCAAGATTTCAATTGTAAATATTAACTGATAAAAAAAACAAGTGACATTTGAGTACTTACCTGTAAAGCTTTAATGAATTTTCCAATTTTTTAATGAGTAATTTTTGTTGTCCTTAAATATTTTATTTAATTAATTTTTTAGAATTTAAAATCTTTGAAAATTACTTTAAAGGTAGTCACAAATTGCAAAAGATTTTATCGGTTTTTCCCATAGGCAAAACTAGGAACAGTCAACTCTGTGAAATCAGGACACCGCCGGGCTCACTAAAATCCATCCATATTTCACAGCGACCACGTTTCTCAGAATTGAATCTGGACATTGTCCAGATTTCATTGAATTTCATAGAATTTCATTATAAATTAGTAAACAAAATTTAAAATTTTATCAGATAAAAGGCAGAAGGGAAAAGGATTCGAATTGCGGCCTTGTTTGTAGTCATTTACCGAACCAGGCGAAGAAATGAGATTTAAAAAAGTTAAAGCCACATTTAAAACTAATTTAAAAAAATTATATTTTGAGTGAAAAATAATTTGATTTTTTTTTTGTAATTTTATTTTGGTTTTGTATTTTTATTTCATTGAACAGCCGGCTCATTAGGCACCTGTTGAGAGTAGATGTGGATAAAGGGAATAAAACCGCAAGTTAAACAAATTAAACTTTACTGTAATTCATGAAGAAATTAAATGGAAATACACACCTAAAATTTCTATTCGGTTTCAGTATGGCCGGATTGCACAGAGTTGACTGTATAGTCTGGGCAATACTTTAATGTTGTGATCGTTTGTATCAATATTATAGTTGTATAATATGTAATTAGATGGCGTTCCGTACAACAAATGTATGATGCACCTCACTGAACTGTAAGGGGTACTTCTGGGGATTAACAAGGGACCTCAAGGCTCAAGCACTTCCTAACCAACTGTCATGGAATAAACATCTATTCTAATGTCAATGTGCTTTTACTAAATTTACATTTAGCCATCAGTAGGCACTATCAACGTCCAATAACCAAGGGGTGGGACATTGGCTTTGAGTCTTTCACTGATTATTTTTGATTCACTTTTGAGTCACACTGATTCAGTTTGATTTTGAATCTTTGAGTCTCTTAAGACTAATTTTAACTCAATTTCATCCTTCTGTGTTATTTTGAATCTTTTTCGAGTCCCGATTTGAGTCTTTGAGTCTTTGAGTCTTTGAGTCTCATTGAATCATGAAAGAATCATGAATCTTTTACTGGGTTTTTCCCAATGACCCGCCCTTTGCCAATAACCATTTCTCCTATAGAGACAACCTGTTGAAATACAGGACAATCCCGGGTTTTACGGGACGGTTGGCAACCCTATAAGTAAACAACCAAAATGTATTAAAAGCAAAATATAGACTTCAAAAGTGTTTTAAATTGTTTTTCAAATACTTGGGCACACCCTAATAAATAGACCTATTTTGACATGGTTGTTCTTTGGGTATTAGTATTTTTTCATAAACATTATGATTGCATAACTATCAGGTTTTATATAATTGTCAATGATTAATACCAGTGACATATCTCATGTGGTCTGTTGTCATTAAATATTCATCCATGTGACCACTTAAAGTATAGTTTGAGGTGTGGCCATGCAAGCTGGTTCACTTTAGTAAAAAATATGAAAGTTGGCAGTTGCTGGAAGCTGGGGTGAGGATAGGTGTGTCTTGACACTTCCTTCCCCTTCTTTTCATCAAATTCTCTTTTCTCAAACTTCTGGCAGTTTGTCACCTTGTCACCAACAGGACTAGTTCTTTTGTTGGCACTGGACAATGGTTATCCAATTGCAGTGTTATGGTGACCCTATTAAGTTTCAACTCTGCAAAACCAAAAAATAAAAACTAAAAAAAAATTGAAATTTACTATTCAATTGATTTTCTTGTCAAAACAGTTTATAAAAAGTCTTTAATGTAATAAATGCAATTTCAAATACAAAAAGAACACAGCTTGTTAAGATTTTAACATCAATTTATTGAAGCTTCAAATATGACAGTTAAAATTTGAGAGCAATTCCAAAAATAAACTAAAGAGAATTCTTTTGTCATGATTTAACGGTATTAGTATAAAAATCTGATTTCAAAATTCTCTCTTCGCTTGCAAAAATGACCCTGTAATAATCAAGTGGTGAGAGCTTTTAAAAAGGAAATTTAAAAAATTTAAAAAATTAAATTTAAAAATTCAACCCAGCGCAGCATTTGAAATGAGGACAAACATTTAAGAAATTTACATAATTATTTCATACAGCATGACAATGATAAGTCATATTCAATCCATGCAAATATGGAAATTAATAAATTGCCAAAAGATGTCGGGATTATCTGTCTGTATGATCCAGGGCCGGCGGCTTACTAGACCCAATATAAATTTCTATTTAAGTCAATTAGAAACAGAACAGGTACACAATCGATTTTCCAGCATCTTTGGTTGCAACCAAAGCCGAACCGGATTAACCGTTTCGCAGAAGTCACGTAATACACCTTCATTGCGTAGTATGTATGATTAAAAAGGAGCAAATGCTTTTCTTTCAAGTTTTTGAAGCAGATGGTCTAAAACGTATGAACAAAAATTTTAAATTTTTTTAGAATAAATGCTTCATTTTAATCATATCGTCCAATGTATCTAAAGCACCATGGTCTGTCAGAAAGTTAAACAATAAATTTAAATGATTAAATGAAATGGTTCGATATGAATTGGTTTCTATGCTATTGCATCTTTCTCAGAAGCAATAATTATGGTTAAATGTAAGCAAAATAAGCTAAGAATCTTATAAAATTGATGGGTTACATTGGATTGCATGATTAAAAAGGAGCATTTACTCTAAAGTAGAAAGTAAAAGCAAATGATAATTGGTTAAAAGCATTTGTAAATGCTTTTCCTTCACGGTATTGAAGCAAATGCTCTGAAATGTATGAATTTCAACGATTTTTTAGCGAAAAATCACTACTTTTCTTAAAGATTAGCATTAGCGATGTGGCTAGCAGATACTGCTAAATAGCGCTAGCGTTAGCCAACGGTGAAAATTGTTAGCGAAGCCAACACTGAAAATAATCAAACTTACAATTTTTGCAGTTGTTTGCGTATAGGGAATCATAGTAAGAATTTTACACTGTTTTTGATACAAACAGTAGTGTTTAGTCCATGTTGTACCAAAGGCTTCTGCAAAAAAATTATTCAAAAAATAATTAAAACACATTCTTTGAGTTAAAATTTATACAAAATATAAAAAAATAAAGTGTAAAATCATAAAATAAAATTTTTAATAAATAAAAAATAAAAAAACAGCCTCCTTACTCTTTTCCATAAGAAATAAATATCCCTGCCTTGTGTAACTTTTATTAAGACAACCTGGATCTTGACTTTTCTGTAATATATTCATTTTTCAAAAAAAAAAATAAAAAAAAAATAAAAGAACAGAGAAAAAAAAAATTTTTTTAAAACTCCAATTCCAAGCGTTATATATACCGTTTTTCGAACCTCTAACATTTTATTCATAAGTGACTCAGTTTCGGTTCTCGTAGAATTAAAGTTCTCTCTGGTCTAAGGGACAAATTACACAGTCATTATTCATTCACATTCTTATATTCATCCTTAAAAAAAACTAACCTTTTGCAGCCTCTGTTGCAATTCTAACATAAAAGGCTTGAAATCTTTAGCAACTTCATGCCCTTGATGATAAAATGTCAACCAACCATACATGAATCCTAATACCTAATCGATACAAAAATCAAATTTAATTCATTAATCGATCGCTCGCTGTGTTTATTTATGGGAGGCATAAAAATAAACGTCAACAACTAAATAAAACGTGCCGTAATGAAAATTGTGCTATAAAAAATGTAGGGTGTTTACTTTAAGACAAAACACAGGCAATTTTTCAAATAACTCGGTTTCGGAATAGTTTCCGTTTAATTTTGTGAAAGCAAAAATATCCACAGACTTTGCTGTCATAATTCTAGGTATAAACACCAAAAACTACACCAATTTTAACTGGACTGATTAACCTTTAAAGCACCGTGCTAAATAAATTGCCCCAATGCCCAAGATAGGTCACTTTCTTTGACTTGCGCATGTGCGAATTTTGTCCTACGTCAAAATTTTTTGATACTTGAAATGTGGTTTATAATGTTTTAATCATGATTTTAAAGGAATACAGCCATAGATTGTAAATTTTGGTCAAGTA
>JAQFZO010001142.1:0-17628 GCA_034695885.1 Geophilus flavus
ATATGTGATTGAAAATAGTTTCACTTAATTGTAAACTCAGGTGCAGACTTCATGCCTTGTTGCTCACAAACCACTAGAAACCACTTTCTATTGTTGTACCTATACTAAACATGTGAATCAGCACAAACATCAGTTAAGGCAACCAAGTTCACTATCAAATGTTTTAACCTCCCATATCCCTAGAAACAAATGTATTATTCTATTTAAAATGCATAAGATTTAAAAAAAATCCTTTTTAATCGTATGGTTGGATGAAAAGGATTTGTCTATAGAATTTAGTATCCTTATGTAATAAAACGAAATGTGTATTTTTAGAGATGAGATGACATTTATTTCTAATTTCACATTTTTTCATTTTTTTGTGGTGACTCAATTGAGTTCATAAAAAACAGACAAAATGGATAAACCAACCAAAAATTCCATACAACCTTCAAAGGAATGAAGAAAGAGAAAGTTCATTTAACTCTCAATGATGACTTATAGAGGAAGACCATGTGCATGGGGAACCCTAACATTACCTCCAAGGTAGAAGTAGAAGTAATAAGCCTAGTAAAATAAAATTTTGTTAGGATGTTTTGTTTATGTTGTAAGTGGTCTGGTCGCACAGCACACTTGTTCGTCTCGAGGAGAATAAGAGATTCACTGGTACGGCATAAATGGTATTTATTCCAGTGTGCCAAGTCCGAGACTTGGCACATGTGTTGTCCTAACGTTACATCTGACTGCGAATCCAACTATATAATAATCATCTCTCTCGATGTGCGCGCCCTTTTATATGAGTTGCTGACGCATCATGGGAGATCTGCACACGGTACAGCGGTTATGGGGGCCCAGAGGTACCACCCGCTTACAATGTAGTTAGATAATTTATTAATAGACGGCACCAATGTGTGGGCGGTTTAGATTTTTGTAATCATCTTAGTTTTGTCTGTACTCAACTCACTCTCGTTTTGTATTCCATTATGTATTCAAGTGTGTGTTGATCACACTAGTCTTAGTAAAAGTTATTTCATTCCAATGTCATGCATTCCAGTTATTAACACAAAAAGACGTAAGGTCCAGAGAAAACAAATGACCTGATCTGCTATTCTCATCTTACAAATCGCACCAAATCACAAATCTCACCTATCAGCAGAACTACTAATGTGTATTGTGACAATTTAGTAATATGTATTTTGTAGTGCAGTTTCAACTAGAGCAAATAACATGTAACTTGATCATGATGTTATAAAACATCTGGTTACCTCTCCTCCTTTCTTTCCTTTTACCTTCACTTGATTTTACGTATTATCCCCTTTGTCCGCAATGTACAGGCTTGGTCTCAGGGTTTGATGGCATCCAGATGGATGACATCAGGACAGGTCTTGGCATTAGGCAACACGAACACTTCCTTCCCACCTTCCAACCTAGCAACATCTCTCCTCCAACACACTTCTTACCCAACCACACACCAAGCAACACCTCTCCCAAACACCTCCTAAAAACACTTTCTTTTCCCTACACCAACCCAAACTCACCATCCATCCCTAGTTTCCCTTCCAACTCTCTTTTCCATCAACTACTCTGTACTGTAATAAAGCCAGAAAAAAACCTTTCAAAAACACCAGCCTGTGATTAATTGATGTGGCAAACAAAAAAAACTGATCCAAAAAATTCTTATTTAAGTCTGAGTAAGATTGATACTGCCCAGACACGTGGTTAGGATTTGAAAGAGATTATACTCAAAGAGCTAGAGCACAAGTTCCAATTAGAAAGTTGTAGAGCATCCCAAATTTAGTCAAAAAATGATTTACTTTATATTCTTAATATGGATTAATTTTGAGAAAAACAGGAATAAAGTTGTGCCTAGATATAGTAGAAAAAACAAGTTTGCACTGCAATTAGGAGGGCGTAAGTAAAGAAAGTTACTAATTTGCACGAAATGAGTATACTAGACTGGTTTTAATCATTATAGCAGATATTAACCTTCATATGGTCAAGCTGGGTCTTTTTTGACCCAGCTCTGGGAAAAAATTACTTAAAAATAGTAAAACTACGTATCAGAAAACGCGCTTAACCTATATATGTAAAGTTTTTAAACTTCATATACTTCGAATGTAGAATTGTGAAATTTAAAAACCTTTTTCGGGTCAAAATTGAACCCCAGGTTAGCTGGTGCTGTTTCTTAAAAAGCCAACAGTGCACATGCGCAAATTGTCAGTCTTTCTGAGACCAGGTTGGCCAGGCAAGGCCTTTCGTTACATAGGCCGTAGGAAGGTTAAATGATTAATGAAGATAAATGCATTAAAAATGGTTACAATTTTTTGTCTTTATCCAACTTTAGGCCCAACCTTAATCCTGTTTTTCTCAAAATTAATCCTCATTAAGACTATAAAGCAACACCATTTTTAGACTGAATTTGGGTGCTCTACAACTTTCATTTGAACTTTTGCTCTAGCTCCGCTCGTTAACGAATTAGCAGATGAAAAGTGCATTCTTGCATGTCTGATTAAAAATTTGATGCTGCCATTGGATTCGGCATCCATACTTCGCTATAGGCTAGTCTGCTCAGTTTTTGAATACAGTGAATGGATTTCTAGAAAATTGACTGTCTGTCTGTCTGTCTATCTGTCTGTCTGTCTGTCTGTTACTTACTTACAAGCGCTTTAAATTTCACATCTATGAAATAACAAAAAAGGAATAAATAAAAAATAAAATGGAATAAGAAGGAAAATGGACGTGGAAAATGGAGGAAATAAAAAACAAGGAAAAGAAAATATTACAAATGTCAAACTTCATTACAATACAATTGCCAGTGAGCCATAAAACTCGATTGATTGCAATATATGTATGTTTTGAATCTTTAGTCAAATAGTTATTTATTATTTTGTTTGTTGGTAACCATATTTTCCTGCATCAAAAACGCCATTTTTCATATTCATTTCTCACATTTTTTCCTGTTCTGACTTTTCCTTCCAATTGTAGTTCAGTACTGTAAAAGCAGATTAATCAATTGCTGCAGTTTTAAATTTCTTGACACTTTCCTCACTGAACTGAGATATTTCCACATCATGTGAATGAGAATTCTTTTGAATAATATATTGCACAAATATCTGTACATGATAAATGCAAAAATCGTGTGAAAACATTTAAAATGCTAAATTGCAATTTGACAAATCAAAATAAATTGAGGAAGATATTTCAAGAAACAAAAAATCTCAACCCAAAAAAAATTTAAAAAAAAATGAAATCAATTCTTAAAGTCAGAATTTTTCTCTCATCTTTTTTTAATTCCATCCTGTTAACAAGCAATAATGTGAATAAACGAGAAGAGCATCTTTGTAATTCAATTCACATCTAATTGATTGGAAATTTTCTTGTGTCCTTGCGTGACATGTCCATATTTAAGCCTCTCTCTCATCACTGCAGACTTTCAGCCGATTTTTGTCAGCAGTCTCGGTGGCGCCAAGACCCTCCTAATCGTGTTGGCCTGCAACATGTCAGCCGTAGGGACAGCGACACTACAATTAGCCAGATAAGCACTCAACTGTCTTTTTCTCTCTTTCTCATCATGAAATTTAAAACTACTCTCTGGTCAACTGCATTTGTTAAGCCTAATCCATCTATCTATAAAACCCGAAATCAGAAGAAAAACATTCCCCCTTTCCAAAAATATCCCAAAATACTTAAACTCGACCTTAAACGTCAAAGATACACGATTTAATTGTTGGTTTTTATGTGAGATATTAAGTGCAAGCTGTATTTCATTACGGCTGAGTCACTCGGGTTGTATGAATTCTTGACAATAAATCGAGCGAGATGAGTTTATTCAGTTGGTTTGCAAACTGCTTTTCAACAACGAAATATTAGCGCGATGAATCAAGTGCTATCACATTTTTGATGGTGTTTACAGCAGCAAAACACTCGCCAATCAGAAAAGAAACTTAACACTGCTGCAACTTTTATGTATCGTTTGATAGAGTAACAGCTGTCTCAACTTGCCGAGTTGGCAATTTGATTACAATACCTGATTAAGAGCAATTGAAGAAGGAAAAAACTTAGATTTATTGCCTAATGAATATTTCAACCGCTGCCTATCACAAAACCCATAACAAACATCCTACTTAAACATTCAATTCGAACCAATCTATTTGTTATTTTTCTTACATAACGCAATTAACATTAAAGAGGAGGTGGTCGAGTGAATTGCATCATACTCGAGTCGGCTTTCTTTTAGCTCATTTCCTGCTAATAATAGAAAGATGACTGCAAGTGTATATTGAAGGACTCTTACTTGACCATCACTTCAACTCAAAGACTATTCACGGGGGGAAGAAAACGCACTTAAAATTTCATTACATCTCCAACAAAATTGACACTCGATTCAATTTATAATAAACCCCATTCTTTTTCTTTACTCCGTAATTTGTTTGTGGTCACTCGATAATTCACGAAAATAAACTCTTATAAAAACAATTATAATGTATTTTACTTAGAAAATACTGTAAAAAGGAGAGAGGGTAAAACTTCACTCCTTTTGTCGTCCGGAATGTACACAAAAATTTTTTCCGCTCTATCTAGCGCCATTAAACATGGCAACACGGGTAGGAAATGAAAGCATTGTATTCTATACTGGCGGGTCATTTACATTGACAAAGGAAGCAGTAAGCAAACACAAGCTTCGGGGCCTCCGTTGTGTCCGTCGCTGTTGCTGTCCCATTAGCAATACAAGTGTAAGGATTTATACCCGCGTGTAATATTTACACTGCGGGATTTATACACGGCCTCTATTGAATGGGGAGCTTGTTCCAGTTGAATTATGTCTGGCATAAAACTCGCCCATATTCCCACACCCGATATTAACCAGGTGTAAAGCAACACACCGTTTTATTAATTTTCACTCACAAACTGACGAAATACACTTTTCCATTTATACTGATTTACAACCCTTTTGATCATTGCAAGTAAAATTAACCAATAATTTCCATTAATTAAAGACCGCGCATCAATTTTAATTACGAACACAACTTTTCATTAAAAATCCTGTTTTTCAAATTGCCAAACAATTCCACGATCGTTGCCGATGCCACCGTTCGTTCGTCTCGTTCGAAGGGAAGCGTGTGTAGCTGTGTGTGGAAGTGGAAGGTGGGAGAACAAAGATGGTTTAAAGTGAGGCGGGGATATTATGTAAATTAAATAAAAAAAAAATAAAAAGATAGGGGACACCCCACTGGTTTCCCTATCTGATGTTGTTACGCTTCGCTCTTAAGCAGAATACGGTGGAAATAATGGCTTTATTCGGTATCTTTGAATCAAAAACGCCCTCGTTATAAAAAATATATCGCGTAAAACAAGGCCTAATGACAATGTACCGCGACACTTGAAAACTTTTACGCAGGTTTGATGGTCGAACGTCGACGAGTCGAGCATGTCATTTTGGCGGTGAGTGTTTTTAGAAATCGGGTTTCTAATGTTATTTTATTAGAACGAGGTCGGAGCCCCTCGACCCGCAAACTCCTGTTAATTTCGGTCGCTGGGGGATACGGGACTGCGAGGATTATCAGTTCTTGCGCACGTTTGATCGGTGCAGATGGTATGTACTCGTGCTATTGTATCGAATGTTTGCACAGCGGGGTTTGAGCGAACCAAATGGCATCTAGTTGACTATGCAACAGATCTTTGCTAGTGATCATTTGCCAGTTACGGTTCCCCTTCGCCTCACTACTGGGTACACAACTAGACCCCCTTGCAAAGTCATGTTGGTTTAACGACTACAAAAGATTTTTCTCTCCTCTTTCTGCTACACAAACTTTGTTCCCATCAGCTAATTTCATTAAAAATAGGCTTGTAAAAAGTGAAATTCAAAGTTGACTTTATAGATTGATGGTTTAAAATCACACATTGCCTGGTGAATTGAATTCAAATGCTATAATAAAAGATTTTTTTTTCACAATGAAAATGGTTTTACTCTTATGAATTGGTGTGGCATTACATGAAACTCGATGTCAACAGCTGGCTAAAAGTGTGTTTCAAATCACTAAATGTATTTAGTGTCTGGAAATCAACACCACCTTTCAACAGAAAAGGTTTCTAATAATTTATAAAGTTTACTGGTGAAATTTTAATCTTGTTTAACGTTTTAAAAGTTGTAAGAAGAAAAAAAAATTGATGTTATGACCTAACAACTGCAATGAAATGTGTTCCTGAGCACTTATAACTGCAATAATACGTTACGACTGTAAACACAAATTGGAAATGCGTTGTTGTGTTGGGAAATATCGATAAATTGTATCAGAGTAAATCGCAAACCACATTATATCTCATTCCACCGCATCGATAAAATTTAAATTTCACTGAATAATTTGTTCACTAAACGCAACTCTCGTCCATTTCCAATGCACGCAGATAAATTTGAATATTCAACACAAGCAAGAGCAGAAAATCTTGTTTTTGTACAAACAAACAATTTCTTCCCATTCAATCGTGTTGTTGTTATTGCAGCATTTACCTTTGCCCCATTATGCACAGTTTGATGGCATTAGGAGATTTGCAAGCCATTCACTCGAAGACGTGCACCTTTCACCACAACCGACACGTTGTTAAATGTAAAAATCATTCAGTTGAAGTTTAATCTCTGGTTGTGACGTCAGTGGAATATCACACCCCGGGTCGTTGAACATCTGTATGTGGTCCCTTTTGTGTATACTATTCATGACAGTCGTGTGAATGGCTTCCTGTCAACTTATAAAGCAGATCATTGGCTAAAGCTGCCTCATGGCTGGTGTTAGTCTGATCATCTTACTCTAAACAACAAAAGAAGGAATATTCAAAGAGTAACAGCTGTTCCGTCCTCCTCGCAGGCCCCCTTCCGTTCCTCCCCTTCTTTTACTGTCTCCCTCCCAAAGGTCGTATCATCCAATTTGAGTTTTATTTCCACGTGACCTGCAACCACCAGAATAACTTGTACATTCTAATTCGAACCAAACTTTTCACTTTTTCCCCTCCCTTTCGCTTCACTGCCCTGCCTGCCTTTACCTACTTTCGCATTGCTCGACGTCGACGACGATCGAGCGCCATTTTCTATACTCAAGCTTAACTAAAAATTGTGCATACGTGTGACTTTATGGCCTGAATCTCGTACATTACAATAAGATGGCCATCATTTGATGCACTTTGACTGGCAAATGCTGATTCATGAGAGTAAACAAGGCTGCATTATATTGCTACGCATATGGCTCTTTAGTATTCCATTCGAGGAGGAGTCAACTGCGCATGCGTACCATCCCACGTGTTCTCAGTGTTTAGGGCATCTCATTGTGCAGCTTTTTACGAGGTCTAATCGGATTTGAATGTAAGCCAGAAGCATTGCCCATGCGCACAAGTGACTAGGCCTATACAAGCAATACCTTATTGATCCAACGTATAATGACCATATACTTTGCTGCAATAAATCAGGCTTAGGAATGTTCGACTATGGCAAAACTTATGTCTCACCATTGTAACATCGACTGCATGAATGCATAATGACGGCCGCTGCTGGCATCAACAAGCCAGTTAAGTTGTGCATTCGAGATTAATCACAATAAGACGTCGATGATCGTGTGGATTTTTTTTTCGTGATCATCAAGTATATGTATAAAAAAAATACGTGAAATACAACGTTGCTTTGTTTCGACATGGAATTTGCCTTATCTTGTAGTAATTTCGTTAATAAGGTATAATTTCACACATAGTGAAGTTACAATTTCAATACAATAACTCTTCTGCTGGTTGTCTACTTGGGTGACCAAGTGGAGATTAATATACCAGAAAAAGCACTTTAAAATAGTCAATAAATTGAATTAAATAGTTTCCCGTACCAATTATATTATTTATTATCAAATATTGTTGCATTACTTGCAACTTTTGAGTAACATCCTTATGAAATTATGATGCAAGTGAACGATTCAAACGATTCATATTGCATAAAACGAAACAAAGAATTGTTTGTTTACACATCCTGTCGACACACTTAAAAACAAAGTAATTTTCCAATTAAAAGATGACTTTTATAAAAAGAAAAGCATTTCTTTAAGGTGAAAGTACTCGTTGCAAGAAAGTGTGAAAACCATCATCATACGCATTTTGTAAAACTACTACTATATATTCCCATAGCACTTGCATTTTATTGCAAATTCAGAGTATTGACAACACCAGTGTACAATAAGAAAGACAAAAATTCCCAACATTCGAAGTGACACAAGGAATAAAAGCAACTTCAACTTTTCAAATACTCTGCACTCTTACTCGACAGTCAACACTTGATATTTCTCTCGTCTCTCCCCTTTCCCTTTTATATTACTCCTCCCGCTATGTTAGTGTTGCATGATCGGTGGCAATTCGGCGGTAGGGAATTGAATTCGCTTTCGTCCTTTCGCCTTGTCAAACACGCGACGCCTTCTTTATCGCTCGTCGACATGCTGTTCTCTTGCAGGTGTGCTTTGTCAACGAGTAATTGGTTCGCAAAAGCGCCCGTCCGTGGCGCCTCGCTCGTCCAATCAGGGCGGTCGCTTATCTGGACGGCCATCTTGGCCATGCGGGAGGTGGCGGCTGGTGCTTGGCGGTGTGTTGGCGGCCGATAATGGGGGCCGTGGATTTGAGGCGAGCTCTGCTCAGCTCGTGATACACTCTCTTAATCCCAGTTGCCGTCCCCTCGATTGGTCATCAAATGTCGACCAATGCAGGGTGCAGGATTAAGATGCGACAAGCGCCTCTCGAGCTCCACTGCCTTTCAATGGCGCCGCCATACAGACACCGTTCGGCGATAATGACGTTACAACACCATTTCCCCCTCCTCCAATCTCCTATGGAATAATGACGGCGACCTCTTTTGTCTTCGACCTGAAACAACCCAAAAAATTTGGGTTAGAAAAACACCCTTCAAACCTTCCCTCGATTACACATTTCCATTTCAATATTTACCGAATTAAGTAAAGTTTAACTTAAGGCTTTACTGAGCATTTTATTTTATGTCGCTACTATTAAATTTAAAAAAAAAAGAATGATAATAATTATTACCATTCTAACTTAGTCTTATTCGGCAAAACCTAATTTGAATTGCAATCAATTATTTGGAATTGGAGGCCAATCAAGAGCAGTTCTCATTAGGCCTATATATCGTGCATGTGACATTAACAGCGGATGAGTCCCCGGGAACAATTAACGCAAATGTTAGTACCATCAGTGGCCACCGGGAGGCGCAGTCGAATTTACAATACATATCTAATTAAACGTAATGAGATTCTTTGTGGGCCCATTGTGAGTCCGCAGCCAGAAAAGGAGCGTGCATTTAATAGGCCAAGCTTAGCTGTAAATCTTGTATTCAAAGGGGTTAATAGCAGAGAACGCTTAAAAGTTATTTTTAAAAACAAAGAATTATACCACTACATTGCGTTTAATTACCTGTCTAATCCAGACATTTATTCTATTGATATTTCACTCATTCAGAAAAATGTTAATTAACAAAAATTAATTTTTAAATGGAGTCTGTCGCTTAGTAGAGAAAAAAAATTTTTTTGTTGTTATTATTTGTACGTATAATTCTATCTCAATCATGTGTGTATTTGGTTTGATTGTGACAACACGAGACGAGATCAAAACGAGATCTCTATTTAAACAAAACTTAGAATTGTTTTTGTCCATATTGACACATTGGCTTGTATTCGAAGTGTATTGCACCATCTTCTTCCTCTCTCTCAGAGTCCGCAAGAGGGATATGTCTGGAAAACAAACAATTTTCCTAATGGAAACAGCCATCTTGCTAACACACTGCAATCAACTCGTGTGTCAATAAAGAGTTAAAGCCAACATGCTACAAATATCAACATATAAAACTACCACTCACAACCAAAACCTCTCCATACACAAAAAAAAAATTTCGTCGACGACCCGGTTAACAAGGGCTATATTAATATCTCCCATGCAATCAAATTAGCTCTATACATAAAAAAAAAATTACATCAACCCAAGGAGCAGGTCGAGTAGCAATTAAATTAAGTCTAAACAAATTCCTTTATCTCATGTACACGAAAAATGCATTTTAATCAGCCGGTATTAACAAGATGGCTACTTGTTCCGACTGCAACAGCTGCTAAGCGATTGAAGAGCATACGACAGGGGAATTATTCCCAACTGATCGTCTTCATAATCAAACAGCTTCCAGTGGCGCTCTAAGAGGATTTTGGACTCCGTATATTCAACATAAGCTGATAAGCCTGCACGAATAGCCAACCACAGCCTACGACCACTTCGCTTTCCATTACACTTATTGCTTAACTAAAACTCAGACCTCGATACAACAAAACCCATATTATTTCCTACATCGACATCACGAAACTCGACCGTATATACTGTATACTATGGTGAAAACCCTCCCCCTCCCCCTCTATACTGTACTGGAAGAAAATAAAAAGACTTCTTTTCCGGATTTCCCCTTCTCCCCTCTTCCTAAGCACTAAGCAGCGAGTATAAAAGATGACTAGAGATTTTTCACAATAACTCGCAATAAAAAATAGGCCAGATTAAGGATTATCCCTTATTTTTTTTTCTTCTTTTATATGACGCATTTTTATACAGAAAACTTGTTTGTTCGTTTCCCCCTCCAACCACCACGACATGGGAGATGGTTTTTATCTCGCCAATAGAACCATGTTGCATAATCCAAAGAGGAAGATTGGGTGTTGTTAATTAATAACTTGCTTACTACATTCTTGTCGTCATCAAAGACGAGTTATTAAGGCAAATGTTCGGGTCAAATGTTGTTCAAACTACTTGACTATTCAACTGAAGATGCCATTAAATTAGTTTTACGAAGCACTTCGCCACCAGGGGCCTCTCTCCTTAATGACGTCATACAATCTCTGTTTATGCGACATTACATCTTACAAAAGGGCACTTTCATTACACTTTACGGCGTATTTATCCACTATTTCTGTCCACCGTGCGAGTAATGGCCGAGTTTGAATTCGCACAAACAGCACATATTTTCCCGTGTATTTACACGTGTTTTTTTGTTATTCCACACTAATCCCAACGCCTACTTTTTTTATTTACCTAATTCGTAATAAATTCAAACTCGTATCTCGAATGTGCATTAATTACTACCAACAAGAACAAATCCGTGTCACGTTCGCTAAATCCAAAGCTCGCGGTTCGAGCCTAATGAAAAGTGACGCGAGTCAGCACCAGGTGGCCGACGGGGGGTCTAGCGAGTGAGAACTAACGCTGTTCGTAGGGCGCATGCGCTTCCATCGTGTTTGAATCTATTGATTTGGACTCAACTCGGGGCGTTGTTATGTCAACAGCAAATTGGGACTCCACAATGTACATCCAAATTTATTAGTTCCGAAGACTGCATGTATACGAGATGAGTGATGACGTCATTTTCATTTTTTTTTCTATACGTGAATTTATATTCTTGCATTAAGGCTTTAATTTAGCAGGAAGTTAGAAAAAAAAGTTTATTTTTCCTTCTCTTCCATACGAAGCTAACAAATGTTCCTTAACTAACGCGACAAGTCACGCAAACAACGTGAATACCGTGGCAACACGCAAAAATGACATTTGCAATTCTCTGACCAGTGCGAGAGCAAAAAGCTTTGGTGCAAAACAAGTGTCGAGTGTCACGCATTCCAACATGCATATTATTCTTCCTTACGGATCACAAGAAAAAACAACAGTAAATAAATACACCTGTCATCAAATTTACACTTTAAATTCTTTCCAAGACTAAAACCATAAACCCTTAAATTAAAACGAGAAAAACACTATAATCAACTCCAAAGCTGCCACGAGGGGAAAAAAAATTATTTTGCACCCGTAAATTAAAAGATAGTCATCTATTATCTCATCCATTAACCCTTCCACTACGGAAAAAAGAAATTTACAAAAAAAATTTTTTTTTTTAGTTGATTCGGGTAGGTCGAAATATTTATCAAAATTTATCAACTTCATCACTTTAAAAAGCTCAACTCATTCGGCCCTCAAGCGACAAAAACACTCCCTATAAACAAAAGAGCAACACGGGCATTTCACAAGCCGAGTCCTCTATGAGAATGACAAGGCTCTCCCTTCGAGGGGGGAATTGGACATATGTATTTAACAAAACCCAGCGCCACCCATCCATCACCGTACCAAGTACAAAGCCAAGGCACAGGGGCGCTGCTTTACTTTGTGCGCATGTCAGAAAATGTCAGAGCGAGAGCGCCACTTAATGAATTGGTGTTGGCCTTTGAGATCAGCTCCAAGGAACCAGGGTAGGGCCTCAATGCAGGTGTCGGTCGTAGGGACGGGGAGGGGTATTCAGTGGGACTTCTTTTCCCCGCCCGTACGCCTCATTAAACTTGGATTAGGCTGCGCACTTTTCTACATACACGTGCAAGCGGGGAAAAACTTGGCAAACACCTTGAAAAATAAAACTTTCTTCTTCGTCTTTTCACTATATATACATTTTATTCCAATTTTTTTTCTTTTACCTATTTTGGTATTAATATTTCAGCACCGGGGTCTCGACCTTTAAATACGTGTTGTGGATTTGTTGAAATTAAGCCCGCAATCCTTAATCTTGATTTGTAGTCCTACAGTTGGTCAATGGGACATTTTACGAGCGAAATTTTTTTTCCCCCTTTTTTCTTTTTTTTTATTTGGTCCCTCGCAGTAATCCTTGGGCGGGTAAGTTACGGGGTTGCCAAGCGTCGGTTACCAACCCCGTCACTGCAAATCTCGCTCGACACAAGTGCTAATCCTCTGCGCAGTACTCGGTGGCCTAGGACGACAAAGCCCCAAAGCCAAGCAGCCAGAGACAAGGCCCACGTCCACCAAAAAGGATTTGCTTCTGCTTGCTAATTTATAACAACACATTTGGCATAAAGTGTGGATTTGCAAGACACACAAACCAGGATTAATTAAACAAGTAAAACATTTAACGCGCATTACTCACGCACTAAACTCATACACATTTTACCTCGTAAAGACGCATATATATGCGCTGGAACTTTAAATTTTAAATGTTCCCCCCCTCTCTCTCGATCATCGATCGTCCGTTTTGTATTCCACCTCCTTTAATCTATCCCGCTTGAAGAAAAACAAAACACTAATAAGAAAAAGTGAAAACAAGCTTAAATTTAAGCGACGAGCAAAAGAGAGAGAGAGGGGAGTGAGTGAGAGAGAGTGAGAGAGAGTAGAGAGGAATCTTCTTCCACACCATATACTTAATTAGCTTTAATTTAGGCCTAATTATCTTAATGCAAATGCAAAGAGCGGCCTCCCACAGTGAACAAGCCTCACCATTTGTTTCTCTGTTGGAGTCTTGAAATTCAAGCAGGGTAATTCTCGGAGAAATTATGCGAGCACTTGCTTACACTTAATTTGAAAAGTTGAGATTTGAATGAAACTCACTCGCCTCTTAAGAACATTCCCCTAATGTTGCATATAATTCAGCGCTTTTCTCTTCTCCACTGAACATGTCTCATGTTAAACCGCTTTTTAAACAGACGCACCACTTGTTTTCTTTAACTCTCAAACTAAGAGAGGCGGAAAGTGCTACAAAATTGCAACAACACTTTTTTCTTGGACAAAACATCTTGTTCAACAACAACCACTCACCTATGCATAATCTACCATACGCCTTCTTTAAGTAAACATATAAACCACGTAAAAAAAAACAACAACTTCTTGCTTTCTTTTTTATTGCAAAAGTAAGACCTAAAACAGCCGTCGTTTACATCATAGGAAAAAAGAATAAGTCAAACGTAAACAGCTCATCTCATCCCCTATTTTTTTTTTATTTTGAGGTCCACAAAAGGGTTCCCCGAGAGTTGGAAAAAAAAGTCTTGGAATTAGTTCTAAAGACAGATGGGACAAGTTGCCAGAGAAGAAAAGAGAATTTTGGCCCACAAATTTATTCTGTTGCCAACAAACTGCAAAAAGTCCTTTGTAGCATTTCTAAACGGTCTGTTAGGAGCCATTAGTCTGTGGCACGAGAATTTAATTAAGATCAATAGAAAGGGCAGTTGCCTTCCCTTCCACCATCAAATTATCTAACCCTCAATTCAATTGGCAGCCTCGTTTTGACGATTAACGCCCGAGCCACAAGCCACCATCAACTTGATGCACCACTGCCACGCCCTCGCATGGAAAAGGTGGAGCTAAAAGCGCGTTCCGAGCGGAAATGAAGCGCAAAATTATCCCTTTTCTTGCTAAATATCTTCCAAAAAGAAGCAAATTTACTTACATCCTCCGTCGTTTTTTCCTCATTTAATTCTGCAACAAATCAGAAAAAAAAAACATGGCCGACAAAGACACCAGTTTCCAAACTCACCATACATCAAGTATCAAACTTTTTAATAATTTCCACGCGCTTAAATCATTACAAAACGACTTTATTCAAATGAGAAACTCGGAACATAATAAAAATGTCAACAAATTCAGGAAAAAAGAAAATTAAATAAAATAAAAATAAAAAAAGGGGAGAGGATTTTTATGGCGGATCAATTTTCTTTTCCATATCCGCACCAAGTGATGCCACGGTCAAATACATGATCAAAGGCCAGTGGTTTGCTGAGTCCGTGCACGAATTTAATCATCATAGAGACAAGGGCTGAACATCTCCTAAATCATGTGTTGTGGTCTCAGTTGGAGATGTGGTTTATGGAAGTAACCAAATGATATTGATGTGAAGCATCAATTCAATTGAGAAGACTTTCATTCACTCAATAGAATACAAATTGCACGCCATCTGCCGTTCGCAGCTCAATCTAAGACATTTTAAACATGTTTCGAGGAAATTGAAACAAACTCCCACAAATGAATTATCCCTTTTTCTCTTCGAGATGAGCCCTAAAGTCTAAATGGTCCATTTCCACAAACAACTAGAGGGTCTCAGACTCATACAAATTCTTCAAAACCACAAACATTTTTTTTTCTTAAAACACATTTTAAAAACCATTTATTTATTTATCTCTCTCGATTTTTCTTTTTTTCAAAACACACAATGAAATTGTTGTTTTCTTTTTCCTGGCACTCCATAACTTGGGGTGAGGGTGATAAAGGATAAATAATAGATGAGATTCGACATTGTTCGATATCAAGAGACTCGAATTTCAAGTTACTTATGCATCAATCTGAATGCAATTTTAAAATTTCCAGACTTGTTTTGAAATTCAACCCATATCCCAGAATTCTTAGTAACTGGCAGAGACGTAGTTTAAAGCGATACATAGTACCAGGTGTAGTGCAATGAGATAATAAATTGGAATAATTAATTTTATTATTTTTTGTCAATTAGTTTCTTTTTAATTGTGCATTATGGCATATAATTAGAAACTTGTTTGTAAAGACTTCTTTTGAAATGGTTCTTTAAGTGACCATGGAAATGGCACGCAATAACTTATCTGATAAGCAAAAAAAAATTTATGAATTTTAAATGAAAAGATTTTATGAATTTAAAATAAAAATTCCACTTTGCATTAGTGATTATTCGAAATATATAAGCTTCGGATGAAATCTCATCATTGCTTTGTACAAATTTACAAAGGTAAGTTGAATTTTATTTCACTGTCACCTTGTTACTATACACAATGAAAAACATTAGTGACTGTCAGCAGGAAATAAAAAAAACTATGTCTGGTTTTTAATAAAAAAAACAAAAAAGGAAAAAATATAAATTTCCGTGCTATCAAATAATTGCTAACATAAAAAAACATAAAAAATGAAATAAAACGATAATAAAATTTAATTTCTTGAAATAATGGTCTCTCATTAAAATGTACAAATAATACTTACACAGCAGGGAATCAGGTTTTGTCTCTTTATGGCTTATCGCACATATCAACACAGTATATATTATTCTGCGTTCTGGTAACATCCATAAAACAACATTTTTAGTGTGATAATTGAATAATATCAGTTGCATTTAAGGTCATTTATAGCTTTACTGCAATGCACTGCATTTCAGAGAGGGCTAAAGTGACATTTCCGGTTCGGTTGGAGCCTCGAAATTTTATGGATACTTTCTGGGTGTCCAGAACTTTGTGCTCACAAAATTTTGAGTTCCTAACACAAGTGAAAGAGCCATTTTGGTCCACTCTAAAGTATAACGTAATGCGGAAAAGCCTAACCACTGAAAAAACAAATATTGGTTCAATATATAATGTCAGAGAAAAGATTTTCCAGTTTATTTCCAATATAAAGCTCCAAACTGTTTTTTCCTTCCACAATAATTGAAATTGATTGATATCAAGATGAAGAAAAACTTTTTGAAAAATATAGAACTCGAACCAAACAACTTAAAAGAATTATTTGTTTACTCAGTCTACCAAAACAAGTGAATCGCCATCTTTGAAACTCTAAAAATGAAGTAATCTCTTTTATAGTGTGGTCCATACAAAGTCAACCTAGACCTATCTGGTTCTCGTGCTGTCAAGTTAGACCGTCCCTTGTCATTTTATCTCTTCTTTGGTTTTTTAATAAAATTGTTTTTCTCGCAAGATCTTGTCGTAAAAGTTTTCTTTTTACCATCTAAACTGACAGATCTTTCCTTTTTTATTTCATATTTTTTTCCCTCTCTTTTATTTTTATTATTTGCTTCAATGTCTTCGAAGTCAAACTCTGAAATTCTCATCTGTCAGCAGCCAACTTTAGAATCCTTTTTTTTCCACCACTCAATATCCGACGTATAATGAGTAAATAATAAAAATGACAGACCGGATTGTAATTTGTTTACCAAAATTTAAATATAAACTTAAAACCGATAAGTCACCATGGTTGCAAAGTCCATCATTCTGTCAGCATAATTCCTTTTTTTAAAAACCTTAGCAAATATTATTCCAAAAAAAATCATTTCTCCAAATGCAAAAATTGAAAAAATTAAATGACAAAATAATAAAGTCATGTCTAGTGTGTCTACTTAACCAAACATACGGCTTCATCCGTCAATTCAAAGTGCAATTTCCGACTGTATAAAGAAATCAAAATTTCATCAATACGTAATAACCACCTGTCAATCGAAAAACACGATCGTTACTATTTATTCCTATAGTCAGATACTAATTACAATACATTTCAACTATTTCCTCCTGAGTTCAACGCTCCAACCAAAAAATATCAAGTAAACAAGCCTTTATACCAAAACACAATCAAAACACCTGTAATCCAAATCCTCGATTCTCCAACAACAACAACACCACCACCGAAAAAAATTAAAGACGAGAGTGCAGCAATTATAAAACCTTATACCATATCCGATGATGAAAATCTGAAGCAATTGGACCGTGTTGACAGCAGTAACTATCGCTGGCAATAAGATTCAATTTGTGAGTATGGCTGCTTGTTAGGTGTAATTGCCAGCTGCCTGGAGAGCTGAGGGAAATAAAAAATACAGCACAGCTCAATAGAAATTAGTTTAGAAACCTCCTGATACTTGTAGGAGGTGAGGAGAAATTTTCTGCCTCGACACGATGTTGAGTGTAAAAGCCAGGATTAGGGGGAAGAAGCTGAAGGCGCACTTAATGAATGGATCGTTGTGGGACGAAGAAAAAAGTCGATAAAAGCGCTTCTCATCAAGGATTTTTTTCCTTTTTCCCCAACCAACCTACCAACCGACCCACCCTCCCA
>JAQFZO010001143.1:0-17620 GCA_034695885.1 Geophilus flavus
TTTTCTGTTTACAGGCTCATGGCACAGACTTTCCAGGTACCGTACTGAATGTGTTAGAACTTTTTTCTGAAATATACTTAAAATACATAATTGTGCATAGGCGATGAAAATGTAAACGGTTTATATCCAAGGTTTCCATGCAGAAATCAGATTTTTAATTTTTTGAAATCTGATGAAAATTTTCAAAAAAAATATTTTTCGGAATGTGGTGATCGGGTAAATTTTTATATTGTTTTTAAATTGTTATATGCTGTAAACATATTTTTTATATAAACAATTGGCCTTGTATAAGGCCCTGTTAGCTTCAGCACCAAGATGCCTCTTTGTCTATGCCTCCACCTACTGACAAGAGAGAATCACAGCGGTAAAGAGAAATGAAAGTGAGGACAGTACCTGTTTGTTATTTTGATCAATAGATGGCGTAACTGATCGTGCACCATCCTTGAAGATGAAAACTAACCAGTGTTTTAGTTTTCAGTTCTAATTTTCTTGTTCACAACTTATGTAATTTTTTTATTCACAAGTTATGGCATCTATTTCATTATTCTTTAATTTTTTTTGTAAATTTATAAGTACAAACAATTTTTCAATAAAAATTACAAGAAATTAAAGCTACATATAAATTACAACAGACATTGGAAGAAACATTTCAAAATTCACAGAAATTTCTTTAAATTTGCAAATATGCAAAACAATTTTTAATTTTTTTGTTTAAAAAACTTGATTCTATTTTACTAAATTTCAAGCAAATATAAAAAGCCGTATAATGCAGAAACTTCGATTGTGTATCTAATTTTGTATTTTCAATACGAAATTACTACGGTATATAATTTACGAACCACTCACAACCAAAACATCACATCTCCAAGTCTAAATGAGATCACAATTCGTCCTCTTTCTCCGTTTATTTACGTCCTCCCTCGAGTTCCATTTCGAAACGAGTATTTGGGGGACGACCGGTCGCGGTCGGTTTCCTTCTACTTGTATATACCATCTTCCCTCGTCCCGATTCCTATCACCTTACCATCCATTCTCCCAAAACAAAACAACAACACAAGCCTTCAATAACCTCAAAAACATCAAAACTCATCTTCAAAACACCCAATAAACTTCCAACAAAAATTCCTTCCAACATTTTAATAATTTCTCATAAAAATTCCAAAATTTCTAAATTTTATTCAACCAAAAATTCCAAAATCTCTCACTACGTTCACTATTGTACGCGAAGTGAAACTATACTAGGGGAGGGATCTTCCAAGATGATCGTCTGCAGTCATTTCCAGATGCCGAGAACTCCACAGCTGGCCATTGCGTCATCAGATGCAAGGGGCTATGTCTCACACCACCGGAAATGTTTGGCACGCGACCGACAAGATTCCCCCCACCTTAAACCACCCTTTACAACTTTTAGACCTACTTAACTTTCATTCAGTGTAGCAGACTGCTGCAGACTCTCGTCATTGATATCCCTACATCGTTTCAATTCTTGTGTGTAACGCGTTGAAATTTATTTTATTTTGTTTTGTTTGAATTTTGAAAGTTGTAAAAATGCGTTGAATGTTGGTAGGAATGATTTTTTTGTGTTTTTTTTTGGTTGTTTTTTTATATTTGAGCTTTAATCCTCGCTGCACATCAACACATGTAGCAAAGAACACGGGTGGAGTCTTGGTTTTTAATGGTGCACCTATTTTTAGGCGCATTCCTCCAATCCCCTTTTTACAGACCTGGTTCCTGCTGAGGTGGTTGCATTTTCACCAGTGCTGGAAGTAATTACCATTTTTATGGTGTTGTGTTTTTAGGTTAACTAAAAGGAAAATAAAACAAGATTTTTTTTAAAAAAATTGTGGTATTGTGAAATTTGAAAGTTTTTGAAGTTGGAGATGAAAGTGGAGAATGCAATTAATGTTTGGTTGATCCAACAATGTTGCAGTGGTGTTGCAATAATTTAGTTGAAATGTTGTTTGTAGTTGAATCCAACTATATGTTGTGCTCAACATTCTAAAAACAATATTGGATAGAAGATTGTTGACATTTTGGAATTAGAATCTTTGGACACAACTTTTTTGAACATAACATTGTTGAACACAACATTATTGAACAGGACCTTTTTTTTAATATAACATTGTTGAAGGCAACATTATTGAACAAAACTTTTTTGAAGACAACATTGTTGAATTCAGCATTATTGAACAAGAGACTACTGAGCATAAGATTGTTGAGCTCAACATTTTGGACACAGCATTTTTAGACAACTTTTTTGAATATAACAATAATGAATGTAACATTGTTAAACACAATACTTTATTGAATATAATATTTTTCATACTAGATTGTTAATCACAATATTTTGCACACTAAGTTTAACAATATTTTGCATACCAGATTGTTAAACAATATTATGCACACTAGATTGTTGAGCACAACATTTTTGAAACGATTGTTGAACCCAATATTTTGAAAGCAATACTGAACACAAGATTGTTGACATTATGGGTATTACATTTTTGTACAACTTTTTTGAACACAACATTGTTGAATGCAACATTATTGAACACAACATTGTTGAATGCAACATTATTGAACACAACATCGTTGAATGCAACATTATTGAACAGAACATTGTTGAATGCAACATTATTGAACACAACTTTGTTGTGCATGAGATTGTTGAACACAGCATTTTTTGATATACGGTAACATCGTTGAACAAATTACCGAACATAGAATATTGTACACAGTATGATGTATTGTTACGAATAAATTTCTACAATTGCACCTGCTCCAACCCCGAGATCCACCTGACATCCGATTGGCAAGGACATTTCACAGGCACAACAAGATATCAATTAGGACTTGTTTGGGTTACCACTGGACCCCCTAACTTATATCTGCCCAGGTGACCGATAGAGGAAGACGCTGGACATCCTCCCAGTCAGTCTCTTTCCGCAGTGTCCCCATGTTCCAGCCTATCGTTTCCGTAGGGTCTTCGAAATTTATTTGACGACTGTGTACTTTATTCATACCCAAATGGTCCAATTGGCAACTTTCATCCTTTGTTATTTCACCATAATTAACGATTGCACCAATAATCAATGTATTTAGTTTTCGGTGACTTTAGTTTCACTAGTTCTTTGTTGTTTTCTTACTTAAACCGCACAAAAATAGAAAAAAAACCATCCACGTGTAAGAAACATGGAAGTAATTTTCACCCCTGAAAATGCTCAATGTGGTAATCTAGCATGAAACACTTTACTTGTTATTGAAGTCTGATTTCTGTAAATGAGGCAAGAAAAACATGTGCAAGATCTTTGGAGGAAAATGGCTTTTCTTGAAAATCATTTCCTCCCTCTTTTTTAAAAAAAGATTTTCGAATTTCCCTCTTCGAAAGAGAGTAAAAGCCCAAAGTGGGTGGCCAAAAGAAAATGGCTTTAACTTTTTTTTTATGTTTTTTTATTTACCATAAACATTAGCTGTGTATTTTCAAACTGCAACCCATCTCAGGTCTCCTGGCCATAGGGCTTCGACTTTCCTTATCCCAATAGCCCTAATACTCCATTATCAGCACTTGTCTGCTTTCTCACATCCCTCTATTACACACTCACTGCTCCATGACCACACAACAAGATGCAGGACTCCCATCAAATTGAAACAGTAAAATTGAAATGATTGGTACGGTATTCCATAACTATTAAATTTATAACAATAATACAGTACATTGTAAATGTGAAAAATTGTTACAATTCAAAGATGGCCTCCTAAAAGGGTGAAAATATATAGTCAGTCATTTGTCTTTCTAAATTTGCTTTTCTGTAGTTTTTGTTGAATTTATTTTAAAAAAATTATCAGTTGTGGTCAAAATTTTAGCTGAGAGCAAGCGACAATTTTTTTGAACAGGATTGTATGTTTTATTATTTTATGATAAGTGTTGTGAATTTGATTTAAATTGAAGAAAGAGAATTAATGTGTTGTGCCAATTAAGAACTTAATCTTTCCTGCCACACATTTATTAATTACCGGATAGTGTTGATGTTGTGCGAAACAATTATACGCTGAACAGAATTCCCCAAATTGGATTATTCGGGGACACCAGTTATCCAACGATAACTTCCAAATTGGTTCATTGGAAAGTTCAACTTGATAAATTGTTGGTGGGAACATTTGCAATCACTGTTGCAGAAATCCACTGTGGTTGACTGGAATAGTCTGGTGCATAGACTGAATCACCAACTTTAAAATTGTGATCAATATGTTGATTGTCTATTACAACATCTTATTGAAGTTAGTTTATATTTGGTTATTGATCGATAACCAATTTTCAAACGGGTTTTCCCGATACTACAATAACACCATGATATCACAAAGTACTGAAGGTTTAATGAAACAAGGCAGGTTGCATTTACTTCCAATGTTAATAATGTTGTGTTCAACATTTAAGTTTTTTTTCTACAGTAAGAAATACTTTTCCCCAAAATACAGTTTTTGACATTACAGCAACACAGGTGCAGACCTGCAGAGCAAAATCTTACAAATTCCTTTTTATTTCACTTTTTGCAGCATAGTTTACATAGTACATCATCTCCCAAATTTCACTATATATGAATCAACCGTGCAGTTATGAGTGAAAATAGTTGGACTTCACATCATGCCATCTCCACATCTCCCCCTACCCCTTCCCGTGTGTAATTCTAACCGCGTGGCGCGTGCCATGTGGGTTCCACCCGCACAGGGTGTCGATGAAAATCACGGGCTTTAAACATAGTTCAGACAGCTGGAAGAGTAAAGAGGGGAGAGCAAAGACACGTGACTCTTTTAGAAGAAGGGATGGAGGTAACTTCCGTTCAGAAAAACTTGCCTTTTTACTATGAAAATAAACTTGCAAAAACACACCACCAAAAATTTACAAATCCAAACCTTGCAAACCACAAAATTACTACCAAAAAATCACCAATTTGCTAATTTCTTATTTAAAAAATTAAAAACTAAAAACAACATTAAAAAAACAGGTGATTTTGTTGATTTTACATGGTGATGCAATGCACTGAAGTTTTTATTCATTTCAATCAGTGCCTAAATGGGATGTGGCTCTAAGAGCAAAGGTAAAATGTGCTCCAGATGTTGGTAGCAGCATTTCCTCTCGGGTGCCTCCATCTTTTTAAAGTCCCTTCTCCTGTCTCTTGCATCCCCCCTTCTCTTGATGACAGCCTTGCCTCTAGTCTATATGCCCCAGTCCAAAGAAAAACAGAGACAGGGCACAGGAAAAGGCATCTTGTAAACATTCATCTCTTGTCAATGAATGAAAATCAGATGCAAAAGAATATCAAAATTTTTTTTTTAAGAGTTGTGAATTTTAATAAAAAATGAAACAGGTCGGATGTCGTAACAACCTTGCTAATCTTTCAGTGAAAACAGGTGTACATTCCACTAAGTAATGACATCACATCCTGGAATGATGACGTTAACAAATTCATCGATGTTGCTATTTTGGGTGTGTTTATTTGAAGAGATTCCTGGGCCAAAACTCACCATAACATTGACAAAAAAATTACATTTGGGTTTTATATTTTTTATTTTGGGATGGAGAAGTGGTTTTTGGATTTAGTTAAAGGGTTTATGAGAAATAAAATGGATGTATCAAGTGACAAGATCACCTGTACAGTACACTGAATAAACTAAGTCGCAATAAAAAGTAAATGCGTAAAAATGATATATTAACTGCACTCTAAAAACTATTTAGTTGATCTGAAGACCAACAAAGAGTTTTAATGTACAAAACTCAGTTTTTAGTTGTATCAAATTTTGGTGTATACTCTACTTCATATAGTGGTTAATTTCATTAGATTAGGCCTACCTAGGCGGCCTAGGCTAGGCCTACCAATTCATATTTTGCTTGCCTCAATCAAACCGTTTTTAGAGTCTGATCATGCAGAAGTACTGAAAGCTTAAATTCTTATTACACTAATTCATGCTTTAATTAGTATAGTAATATATGCTGCTTTAGCTATAATTTATCCAGTCTGCTAATGTTAATGTATGCTAATTCTGCTTTATTCAGGGTGCTAGTGCTAATTTATGCTAATTCTGATTTCTTTAGTCTGATTGTGCTATAATTTATGCTATGGTATGTTTACGTAGTCATACACTCCTTATAATTAATTTCTAGTTCTAAAATATAAATTAAGATGTCATGATGAGAAGTCCAACTATTTTCCCTCATAAACTATGGTTAATTCATATAAAGTAAAATTTAGGACATGTGACATAGTATGCAAACAATGTTGAAAAAAGCAAAAATAAAAATAAAACTCATGGCAAAATTTTTAGACTGAAGACTAATTTGTAGGAAGATGCCCACCTATCTACTTTTTGGTCTGTCATATCAAAATTTAGTTTAATTGCTTAACAATTAAGAACAAAAATATTAGCTTTGCTCAAATATAAACTTCTTTGTTCCATACTTCGCAGAATTGTTGTAGGCTAACACATGAATGCTTTACCATTATTGCTATTTGCAATTAATTAATTTTACTGGTCTTCTGATCAAAAATGTCAAAGAAAAGCCATGTCACCACACAACAATACTGCAGGAAGGTAGAAGATTCTTCAATACAGCAAGAATGAGCAGATGAACTGAGTTATACAGGTTGGTCATGAAGAAAGTTTCATTAAATTCAGATGATTATTTTTCTAGACCTCATTTTTATCCCCAATGTTTCTATTATGTAGTTACATCATGGTTAACGCTAGCTTTATTTTTATTTTAGAAAAATGGTTTTTTAAACATCTGCCCCGACTTCCTCAGTGGAAGAGGTCAAAGGTAATGCATTAAAAATTGCCTATAAAGACCATTTCCTGCTAGATGTGTATCAACAACAACATGAAAGAAAAAACCTGCTTCTAGTTATACGCGTAGTTTTCCAGTCGGTCAACGAAAGAATGAAGGAAACATTACATTTTGTGAATCGTATCTCATTTATTTTTCTCACACAACAAACACAAAAACAAAAATCAAAGTCAAAGACATTAAAACATTTCTAAACATATAACTATATAATTTTTTTTAAATAGTACAACTTTGATTGGTAATGGTATACTGGCAACGCAGTGACCTTGTTCACACCTGACTAAAAGGCACGCGGTAAATGCGAGATAAATTAAAATCTATAAATTATTCATTGCACATTGATCAATTAATAAATTACGTAAATTAAATTAAATTAAATTAAATAAATAAATAAATTACCTAGAAATTAAATTAAAATAAATTATTTTATTAAGTATACAAAAGCAGACCCTAAAAACTGTTTTTGGTAGCGTCGTTAAAACTACGCGGTACCATCATCTAGTTCTCATAAAAATCAAAATGGCGTCTAAAAGTGCATTTTGATGATTATCGTTATCGTTATCAGCTGCCAACGAAGGTCGTGAGGCATTTTTACCTGCCATTTATTTATTTACTAATAGTAAACAAAATAAAAAACAAAAAAACAGTTAGACTGCACACATTATACGACTAAAAATAAAACAAGAGACATGACAAACATTTTCATCACCTTTCCATTAGTGACACCAGGTGGCGATTCGTATGACAACAGCAACATGGCACCCAAAGTGAAAACCCTCGCTTCAAGGATTATATTTGTATTTTAGATTAGTTTGAGGCCACATAATTCAATGAAAATTTAAACTTGAAGTTATTTTCATTCATCCTGATTCACATTTTATATGTGATGAAAGTTACGTATATTTACTAATGGATCGGTGATGTGAATCGGGGAACAGCCATGGGTGTGGATGAGAGAAAATGTCTTGTTATATTACAATTTACAAGTTACTTTGTCTGCCGAGGAACTTTCCAATTGCAAGGAATTGATTATCTATATTCCGAATAAAGAGCGGCAGCGCAAAGATGCCCCAAATTTGTGTTCATTGCTCGTCTTGACTCCGGAGCATAGTGCTAAATAAATAAATTTTAAAAATTAATGTTTTTTTTCTTTAAGAAACTCCCACATTCAGAAATCTGTTTTGAATAAACTGGATTTGACTTTACGGTACCGCTTGTTTGAAAGCGTTAACCAAAAATTTCTGAACAATTTCAGATGAGTGCAGATTCTTCATCCGTTATTCCTCTTCTGAATTTTGTTATGCTGTCTGCCGAAGAACTTGCTAATTGCAAGGAATGGATTATCGATATTCCGAATAAGGAATAACAGCACAAAGATGCTTCAAATTTGTCATTCATTACTCATTTTGACTCAATAAGTTTCAAAATTAATGTTTTTTTTAAAAGAAACCCACAAAATGACATTTTGGCTATTCCCCTTTCGAAGAAGAAAAAACAGGACATAGACAATACAAAAAACAAATTCTACATAATTAAAAAACAAACAAAAACAGACAAAAAGTTCATCAAACCTCAGTAAGAAAAATAATCTGAAAACAGAGCCTTGCGATGAACCGCATAAAGTCTTAAAAATTTCTCAACATCGCAAAGCACCTGTATATCAAAGTCGTATATTTGGAATGATTGTTGATTAACTTCGCTCTGCAGCCACCAGGGACACCAGATCAAGCACTGTGCGCTTTATCCTGCCTCTGGAACCTCACACAAGAACTCTCTTCATGTTTATACAAATAACTCTTAAGCGCAAACGCCTTTCCGCAACGCTGACACACATACGGCTTCGTGTCCGAATGAGTCTGAATATGCGCGCGCAGGTTCGATTTATCAGCAAACGCCTTATTACACATAGGGCACTTGAACGGCTTTTCCCCGGTGTGCGTCCGGATATGCCCCTGCAACAACCACGGACGACTGAAACATTTCCCGCAGTAGGGACATTGACAGCCCTGCGCATGCGTGCGGACGTGCATACTGAATGCAGGCATCGACACGTAGATCTTGTCGCATTGTGGACACTTTCTGGCCTTTTTGTCCGACACGGATCGGTGCGTTTGGCGATGTCGCGCCAAGTTGCTGCTCGTGCTGTACCGTTTGCCGCATTCGGGACACACATGCGGGTCTTCACTCCACGTGGAGATTGGGTCGGCGGGTGAAAAGGGTTGGTTGGCGGCTGTGGCGAGTGAGATCTCGGCTAGTTGTTCGAGACTGCTCAGATGGTAGAGTCTGTCGAGGATAGTGGCCGGAGAACGGCTGCCGCTGTCGGATTCCGAGGCGACGGCACTGTCGTGTGATGGGCTGGTTGTTGGGCTGAGTGTTGATTGGGGGTATAAGGCGGGCTGGTCGTGGGTTTCTGCTGTCCATACACGGGTTTCGGGGCTGCTTTCTGGAATTGGAGGAAGTTTTGATTAGATTTTGAGGTTTTGTGGTGTTTTGTTGAGTTTTTTGTGTTATTAAAAGGGGAAAATTGGGTAAAGTTTTGTTTGTAATTGATAATTGATAAAGTTTGGATTATTAGGGGTGTACTAGTATTGAAATTGAGGTTGGGATGTGTGCAGGTTGTTTTTACTTTGTAATTTTATGCATGCTACAAATAGTTGTAATAAAAACAGGGAGAATTTAATGAATGAATGAAAATTGTCAAAATCATCTTTCTTATGGTGTAATTTAATTTTTAATTGCAAATCTGAGAAAACTTCTTATGAAGTTATGATTTTTCCACTAGTTAGGGAGAAAATTCTTCATTCTACAGTATATTAGAGTGACTTAAAATGTAAGAAAGTGAAAAATAAATTTGTTTTTGAAGATAATTGGAAGAGAATTTAAGTTTGTTTAGTATTTTTGGTAAAATATGACATGAATTTTCAATTTTTGAAGAAAATTGAAAAGGGATTTAAGTTTGTTTAGTATTTTTGGTAAAATATGAAACAAATTTTCAATTTTTGTTAAAAATATTGTCTACAGACATAAAAAAACTTTCTAAATTTCCATTTTTTAAAAAAACACTAATGACATTTCCCATACCCCAAAACTTTGTGTCAGTTACAAACAATCACCCAAAAATCAAAAAATACAAAAAAACAAAAGTTAAAAAAATCCGAACGTAATTACACCAGGAAAACTATATTTGGACTTTCTATTTTCCCAAACGCTTTTATCAAGTGGCTGCCAACTTGTTGCGTGTCCTCATTCTACACCTAAACCCACAAACACAACGACAATCTCCCAAAAAACCAAAAACCCACCAAACCAAACCCCCAAAACCCCCAAAATCAACAACTTCCAAACATTAAACCCAATTCCAACCATCCAAACAACTTCCAAACATCCAAAAAAACACGAAACTCACCTCGGGACGCATATTCCACAGCGGAATTGTATCTCCTGTTCGTGATGAGGAAGGCACGCGGCATGATGAAGAGTCGTAAAAACGTATTTCTCAATAATTTCCCACAAAAATCTCTTTTTTTACATAAAACAGTGAAATTCACTCATTCACTCATTCTCCGATACGGCAACAAGTGGTCCTAGTGTTAGTGGCGAACTGTTGTAAGGTTGTCATCAAATAAGGCAAAAAGGTGTCTTAATCGGGCCGGGAACGGTGCCAACAACTTGCGAGCGCTGCGTGTGCAATAAGCGTCATCCAGGTTGGTTCGGGTCGACTGACGGATGCGTCGCTATAGGACCCAAGCCGAAAATAGTGTGGCGCATTTATAGCCAGGGATGTGCGCAGATTGAGTTACAGCCCACACGGCACAGCAGCTGCCGTGCCCATTGCGCATCTTCTTCTGCGCATGCCTCACTCTTCTCTCTCTCTTTCTCCCCCAGCAGACGAAAATTCCTCATCCACCCGCGCAGACTGCAGACACCTCCTTCCTTTCTGTGAAATTCGAAGCTTCCTTGGAGGCGTATGAGCCACGCGCCCCATCGTACGACATGACTGGGCTGCGACTCCTCCCTTCCCTTTCAGTGATCCCCCCTTTTGATGGTAGTTCCCCTTCTTCCACCCACACAGACCCGTGGTATGGGGTTTTTTGGTGTATGGAAGTGTGTAGTGTATAGGGTAGTGCAGGCGTGGCATTCAGGAGCCACAAAGTATTTGTTTACTTCTTGTTTTAAACAAGTCAGGCCCCTATCACCAGGCGTGTTTGGTACAAATACTCCAATTTAATCAGCAGATACTTGAATAAATCAAAGAGGTTTTTTGGATGGGTGGATGGAAGAGTCAAGAGTGGAGTGTGGTGGTTTGGATGGTGGGGAAATGGTGGAGTACCTGTTGTGAGAAATGGAAATACAAATGATGGTTTGAGTGAGGTGTGAAGGTTGATGCAAAGATGATTTTGTTTGCTGGTGGTCAGAAGTTAGGTTTTGTTATTGAATCTTCTTGCGTATTTTGTAGATTTATTAGTTTATGAATGAGATTTTGTTGAATTTAGGCGGAAATTTAAAAAAAATTCGATTCTACTGTATACGTAATCAACTCAGTCATGACAAGTTTATTTCAGGTGGCGGCTACCATTTTGAATGGTTGTATACAAACCATAGATATTTCAATCCGATTTATAAGGTGTAAAATTGAAACCCCCCTCCCCCCTTTACTTCCACAGGCCCTTCCAACTTCACCCCACCACATCCAACTAAATATTATGCAGAAAAGTAAGAAACAGCACAAATAAAAATTAAGCAATATAAGACAATAGCAACAATGCACCAAACATAAATGCCATTATTAAAATCTACTAGAATTGATTAAAATCGATAGTAAAGGACGAAGAAATCCACTAAACTATATTTATACCTGTATAAAGTTTTGTTGTAAGGGATGCCAGCAAACTAAAACAACATACCTATACTCTTTTAATACAACAAGTGTATGGATTGTTTGGAAAATTTCTGTATAGCATTACAACTATATACAATTTTTTGTGATTAAAATTGTGAAATGGAGATAGTTTTGTTTGTAACATTGATTCAATACAATATAATCTGCAATAATAGAAAAATCAAGAATATATTGATAACATAGTTTAATATAAAACAATGACCAATCAAATGGTACCATATAGTAGTAGTACAGTAGTACAATATGGAATTTTAGGCCCCCAGTGGCAGCTAAGATCACATACGGGACTGGACAAAAACAAACATTAAATTCCATAATTTCACATTCCTAACAGAAAGAAAAAACTTTTGTGACAGCTGACGGATCAAATAAAGCAACAACCCGATTTGTACCAGATTTGTCCTTTTTATACATAAATATTTTTTCACTTTTACTATTATTAATTAATTAATTAATATAACAAATCCTAAAGTTGCATTACACATGACACTTTCCAAAAATATTTATTGTATAATAAAGTATTGACCTCATCCATGACCGAATAAAGAATGACAAGAAAATGATTAAACCTTTATTTAAAGAAACAAGAGATATTTTTGATTTCAAAATATCAAGCCTACATATAACAACCCCTGACCTCTTTTGTCAAAATCCAACAATTTACCCCACAAAACTACAGAAAAATCAAACCCCATTTCAATCCACACCCTAAACACTGAACTTTGACAAATCTCAAGTACCATTTCATCTATATAAACAAAACTACACACCCCCCAATTACAAAAACCAATCCCAAGATATACTTTAACTACCAAATGAACACTCAATCACTCATTCCAGGGATATAAACCTTTCAAATTCCCAATTTCTCAATTTTTCTTCACCCCCACAACCAACCAACCAACATACAAGTGTTT
This sequence comes from Geophilus flavus, assembly GCA_034695885.1. Lineage (NCBI taxonomy): Eukaryota > Metazoa > Arthropoda > Chilopoda > Geophilomorpha > Geophilidae > Geophilus > Geophilus flavus. Next base: position 12,659 of record JAQFZO010001143.1, read on the forward strand.
ACCCTTTTTAATACACGTATGATTTACAATTTTTTGTATATCCCGGCCGGAAACTGCAAAGGAATAAGTCCCCAAAAAAAAAAAAAAAAAGATGTGCCAGGAGCGAGCAGCTGTTTGGATGTGGGTCGATTCTTTGGGTCATTTCCACATGCTAGAATCACATCCTATGTCGCCATCTTCCACTTACGGCAAGTGGTTACACTTCCGTTGCACCCACATTGAAATTGTTAAAGTTATACGCGACAAAAAAATATTTTAAAATAAAAAAAACACGCATTTTAATCACCAACACATTTACCATTGTGTTTACAAACGTTTTTTTCGCTATTTTCCTTATGACACAATAACAAATAACTTTCCAGGGGGTACGCGTGTATATAAAGTGGCATTTTAAACATGTGTGTTGTAATTGAATATCATTCCATTAATCCCTGCCAACTGTGTGTGTGTTAAAAAAAATGTTGTAATATATTTAGATGAAATATGTGGGTTTGGTTTTATTTTGTGTATTTTTTATTTATTGAGGTTGGATAATTGAATACAGGTCGAACCTCGTTATAACGAATTGCCCGGCATCTTACAGATCCAAATAGTGGATGGTATTAATTTCTGAAAGGTTTTTAAGAAATTTTCAGAAATTTTTGTGACTGGAATTGAATTTTATTCATCATATGGAAATCCGGACTAGAATTTTCGAAAAGAATCTGCATTTTAGGGCGAATCTCGTTAAAACGAATTGTTCAGGAAAGGGAAATTTGTTGGTTATAAACGAGGATGGGTTATAATCTGAAAACCTCGTTATAGCGAATTTGATCGTAATAACGAGAATATTTCGTTATTACGAAGGAATTCGTAATGACAAACCAAAAGAAAAATAGATTGTTTTGGTCTAGAGACGAACAGATGGAAGTATCGAACGTCGTGAACAGTTAAAAATGCTGTTTGAGAAGGATTCCGACAATTTCGAAAGTTGTCGACAAAAATTTACAATTCGGTAGCAAAACATAGACAATAAAAATTGCGAAAATCGATATTTTTCGACCGGAAATGTTCGTCATGACAAGAAAAATAGCATTTCCGGTTCTTTTTTTGTTCTTAATAACGAAATTTCGCTATAATGAAATTCGTTATTGCGAAATTTTTTCGCATGGGACGGATAAGGCAACCGACCAAATAAAATGTATAATTCGCTATACACATTGCGAAATTCGTTATATCGAGGTTTGACGTTGACCTGTAGTGAAAGTTTGTGGTCGTTTTGGAAGTGGTTGAGGCGCCATGCTGGTTATCGATGATGGCGGTATCATGGCGCTACTACTGAAGAAGCATCAAAGGAAGGGAAATAAATTTTATAGTAGCCACTAGCCATGCGTTTTTATCACAGGAAGTTCTTACAGCGATGATGTATGATCATGCGAGAAAATTTCATGTGATGAAGCGAGGGAGGTGGGCTGACACGTGGTTGTTTTAAAATAGTTTTAGAATTGGAGATTGAAAGTGAGAAAAGTTAATTACTGCATTGATAATTGGTAATTTTTGTTATCTTAAGAGTAGTGCCTGAAGAAGAGGGACATATGTGGGAGTGAGTACTGTGCTGCCATCTAGAGTTTCGAATTGGAATTAAAAGAAAATTGTAGTTGTTTAAATTAGGACTGGGAGTTTATTAAAATTTTTAGTTGAAAGGTCAAGATATTATAATCGATCGATTAGTGATGGCAATTTAAGTAATCAATAATTTACAAATCCACTTAAATCCAAATAAAATTGTCGGCCCCTTGCCCGATTCAAATCGATTGCATATTTACGCGATGACCGATTGACATCTATAAGAAAAACCAATAAATAAAAAGTAAAACAAAACAGGAACCAAAACACCTAGTAATAAGGAAAAAGAAAATGATGGAGGAAGAAAACAAGAGAAAAGATCACCAGTAGGCCCTCTTACAACACCAAGCGGCCCCTTGGCACCTACCAATGGGAAAACCACAAAGAGGTAGGGTTTCGAAGTTTCTCCCCACCCCCCCCCTCCCCCATAAAAATCATGAGACAAACCTAAAATTCAAAGTGGAAAGAATGACCAGAAACCCAAATCAACAATGGAGACATGGAAAAAGAAAACTGAAGAAGTGAGAAAAGAAGATAAAAGATAATCAGGTAATCAGCTGCAGCATCAAGATGCCTCTTGGTGCTTTCTAATGGAGGAACCACGTAGAGATAGGGTGTTAAATCCCACCACCCCCTTTGCTGGCACCGGTTGTCCACTTTTTCAAATTTGATGGCATTTCGAATTACATCAGGCAATGAATCATTCTCGCTAGCATCAGCATAAGTAGTAGTTGCATACAATGTTTATCGATGAGAAGCAGCTAACGCCAGAAATTCATGCAAATACATATTGCTGTTTTTAGTTCATATTTGGCGATTTATCAACACAATTTATCACTGCTCACAATTTATCTTATGAAAGGCTCACTCTTTTCAGGCAAATCAGATACACAAAGTATAGAAAATATATTTGTGGTGGTATACAAAAATAACAGACCAAACCACCATTAAATAACTTTATTCTTCAATGTAAAAGTGATAAATTCATACTGTTTAGAGTGCAGCCATGTTTGTTAACAGTGAAGAGTGAAAACTGTCTCCCATTGGCTGCAATTCTTTCAGAATTTTCGGTTGTAAGATAGAATTAAACATAAGAAAAAAATCATTCTGATCTTTAGAATTATTGTTTATTCTTCTGACAAATCATTAGAAGATTAGTAGTAGTAGCATATGAGGCTTAAGGTTCCAGCAACTACTATGGCCATATGGGATCAGTCAAAGACAAAAATCGAAACATGTAGACAACAACAAAAGTGAAATAACACACAATTCAAAGTTTTTACAGTCCAAAAGTTTCACGCAACACAAATTTTTTTCACAAGTCAATCATATGTTAGGATAATCCAGTCAGTGTCAAGTGGAAAGAAGACACCATTGGCACAACCAAAATGGAAAAACCATAAAACAAAAATGCAAAGCAGACAGGAATGACCAGGAACCCAAAGCAACAATGGCTGGAGACACAAAAACAGAAAAATAAAGTGAGAAAAGAAGGAAAAAAGATCACAAGATGGCCCCGTTGACTTCAGCACCAAGAAGCCACTCGGTGCCTACTAATGGGGGAACCACAGAGGTAGGGTTTGAAAGAGGCTCCCCCAAACCAACCCAATGAAATTACAGATTGTTACTGAAAACCATTTAGTTAGTTATCACGTTACCTCCACGAATTTATGGAGATGTTGGTGATTCCAAATAACCTAGGAAGCAATAAAAGTTGCAGCAATGTGGGAAGAGGTCGTCCCAGAGCAACAACCAATGATAAAGAAAACGAAAAAATTGGCATGCATGTATTAAATAATCCGTGTGACACGCCTAAGTTGTGAAACAGTATCTGGACTTACTTGTTAGATGTGTCAACAAGGACAATCAAGCTAGACTTTAATGAAGCTGGTCTCTGAAACAGAAAAATGAAGCGATAAAGATTACCAGTAGGCCCTATTAGCTTCAGCACCAAGATGCCGCTTGGTGCCTACTAATGGGGAAACACATAGGTAAAGCTTAGTAAAAGCCTGTTCGCTTATTTCAAGATAGTTCAAAATGACCTGTCATTGGTCGAGACTGCTCGCCATAGGTTGTAATGCACCTAAAGAAATAATTTCTGACCAGTTGCAGTGATTGGGCCTTACAATTTCTGACGTTTTAACCGGTTGGGTCTAAAAACTGATCACTTGACATATCGTAAGTTTGCTTACGCTAGGTTTAGATACGATGCTCTTTGTCCAAACTTCTCGACCAATCACAGGACATTTTGAACTATCTTGAAATAAGCGAACAGACTATAGTTATTATCATTATCACAAAACTTCAATGGGCATTCAACTGAATAATACAAAGAAAAGCAAGAAAATTAAAAACAATTGATGAAGAAAAATTAACATGTACAATAATGATCAGGTGCGAATAAAGAAAAACATGCATTATATCAAGAATCAAAGAGATCAATAGACAAAACAATTGCTTCAAACTTCAATATCAACAGGTGGTTTCCATTAAACAAAATGATCGGAAGCAAGGCGAAATTTCTAAACGCCCTATTAATAATTACTCTATTTCTTGCATCATCACCCATCTTTATCATTTTGAGTATTTTGGTTACCATTTCGAAAGCATTTCAATACGTCTTGGCAACTTATATCCGGCTGAAAACCGGTAAGCCAATGGAATTCATGAGCGGAGCAGATGTCGTGTATTTTGGCAAAGAGCAAATTTCAAATTTTGGGGCCGATGACGTTCGAAGGAAAACTAGACAGCGAGTGGATTCGAAAATCGTACTGGAACCATCTCAGTTCGAACAATGCTCGCGTTTTTTAAAATTTCCAAAAATGTATCGCGGATTTTGTTGTGGGGAAAAAAAGAGAATTTCAACATAGACGAACACATTTTCCTACGCGAATGCAAACCTCCGTTGATAGTGAAGTTTGAAGCAATTGTTTTGCCTATTGATCGCATTGATTCTTGATATAACGGATGTTTCTCGTTATTTGCACCTGTGATTATTGTACATTTTATAATATTTCTTCATCGATTGTTTTTTAATTTCCTTGCTTTTCTTTGTATTATTCAGTTGAATGCCATTAAAGTTTTGTGATAATAATAATAATAACTACCATATAGATATAGCCACTTGTTTGCTTAATGCAATTGCATCACTAATTGTGGCTGTGATCCCTTAAATATTCACTAAAATAAAATTTATTTTTTCCCTGAAAAGAGGAAAAAGGACGAGTAGAATGAGCTAAATATTGTAAAATTTTATCAGCCAATTAATAGTAATAATATAAATTTTTTTTGTCAACACGAGTCATTCAAATATGGCTACCTATGAATTTATTTAATTTTTAATTGAAATAATTTATT